>JANHFO010003438.1:38041-51529 GCA_032468095.1 Pareas carinatus | reverse complement strand
GGTCTAATAGGACCAGGATAGAGGAACATCCCCTATCCCGGGCCCTCCAGAGATCATCCACCAACACGACCAATGCCGTCTCGGTGCTGTATCCAGGCCTGAAGCCGGACTGGAGCGGATCCAATATGAGTAATACTCATATTTTTTTTAGAATTTACTACTGGAATGGGAAACATTCGTTACACAAGCTGCACTGGACCTTCTCAGAAGTCCCATGCATATAGTTCTTGTGTTTGTGTCCATGAAGTCCTCCCCATACCTCACCTCAATCCCCAGAAACTTCAGCTTAATGGTGTTAATATTAGTTTGCCAGAGAGTAGTGGCTTAAAAACATTTTTACATTTCAATTTCACATAACCTGTGATCTAAAAGTAACAAGGCAGATGTATCTGGTTCTACAGAGCTTACTTTCTAATAGAAAGTAAGGAAGAACACATGATTAACTCTAGTTTAACATTTGGTAAAATGTTCACTTTTTGAACCATGGTTTATGGTAAGCCAGCCTCAATGAATCTTCTGAACACCTGGAGTAAAGAAATAATTGATTAGAAAAGTTAAAATATGTTAAGTACTTTCAGTACTTAAAGCTAAAATTTACTGATGAGCATCTACCAGGTTATGTAACTCATAATATATCAAACAGTTTCAATGCATGGTCTCTGTTCATATGAGAAAGCATAATTAATATTGTAAGCCGCTGAGAGTCTCCTTGTAGCGAGATGGGTAGCAAATTTAATAAATAAATGATAAAGTGAATAGGAATGTTTTATGTTGAAGGTTGGCTACTGAGTGTGACAAGAGTAGTATATGATGGAAGTAAAGCATGTGTAAAAACAGATATAACATTTAATGTATGGCTCAGCACTTAGCAGGGATAAAAATATTCCCTTGGTTGCTTAATGTTTTCAAATATAAAAGGTATACTGGCTGAAAATGTATGCAACTGATGCAGTGTTGTTACTCAGAAAAGATTTGCAGTGAATGTTAAATTATATAATTTAAGAAGAGGATAGATCTGACATTAAAATTTCAAAACAAAATAAAGTTGTATTTGACAAGAAAACTGGGATAGAGCAATTGTTAAAATATATTTAAATAGCAACAAACTACAACCAGTGAATGCATACTTATATTTTAGTAACATTTACTAAAGATGGAAAAATGGATGGATAAATTTTAAGATACTTTAGTGCTGATTGAAAGATGGTAAGTAGTATGCAAGGAACTAATGTATTTCATAACAACTGAAAATATCTGTATATAGAAATCTGCTTCTGCCCACTTGATTATGTGGGAAACATAATTAGATATGTCTGGAGAAACATAAAAATTACTTGAATATAGCGCAAATGAAACATTTATGGAGGATAAAACAAGAAAGACAGAATCAAGAATGAATGGCTGCTGGTGGTTTTTTCATAAAGGTAGTCCTCACTTAATGACTGGAATTGGGACTGGCAACTCTATCACTAATTGATGTGGTCATTAAATTAAACATTATATAACTGTGCCAAACCTATGGCATCAGTTCTGCTGTGGTTGTGAAGCAAATCGCTGCAGGTTGTTAAGTATAACACCACCTGACTGTGACTTACAACTTAGTGCCGGATTCTCCATCGACTTTGCTTGTTGGAAATCAGCTGAGAAACTAAAAAATGGCATCCATGTGACCATGTCAACAGTCATACATTTGACAAGTGTTTGGAAAACTACTTTGTTCTGTGTCATTTTAAGTTTGAAAAATTGTTACAAAATTGTTAAAATTAACTGAGAACTAGCTCTATATCAACACTGAATGAGTATCAAATTTCAAAAGAAATATAGGAAGAGTGAATAGGTTGGAAAGAATGGAAAGACCAAGAGAATTGTGGTGATAAGAAGTAGATCAGATTATGAAAAAGAAGCAAAACATTCAAAGAAACAAAAGCATTTTATAAAGCACTGTGTAGATATGGTAGATCTACACAAGGATAATTTGTAAAGATAGAAAGAGAGATATATGTTTGGTGTAAAACTACATTAACTTTGCATGAATTCAATTTTTGGGGGTTGCTATTTGCTACACCTTTTATGTGGTTAGCATAACACTGCTTACCTCTAAAGGGAATATATATTTGTATGCATGGATGTAATGAGGCTAGCTTAATCTTGGCAGTGGAATTTTGCATTCTTTTACCTTTGTTTGATATTTATGAGGTTTTTTGCTGCTCCAAACTGCTGCTGTTGCAGCTATCAGTTGCATACCAAGTTGTCCGGTGAGAGGATTCAAAAAGTCTAGGATTTTATTCTTTAATATCTGTTTAAAAAAGTAATGAATTCCTTAGTCACATTTTTGTTCCTTCATAGATAAATATATTCTATATTCCAGGGATTCTGACTGGATGAACAAAGCTATTGTTTAACTTTATGGTTTTGAAAAAAAGAAGCATCTGTTTATATGTCTATGCAATTAATATTAGCAAACTAAAACTAAAAGATTGAAACAATGGGAAATATAATTGTTTGATTTAAGGCTATTTTGCACTGATGCTTTAAGTTTCGAAATGTAATTTTTAAGTAAAGCTGTTAATAATCACTTCCAGACTATCTGTAAAAAATTCCACATTAGAAAATATTATCACATTATTCTCCAACAGTGGAACATGCCACCTATATATTAAAGCTTACAGAAGCATTCATACTTTTGTTGCCTTGAAATAAATTGATGAACAGCCTTTTATGCCTAGGAAATCAGATGGTTTTTTTTGAGAATCTTCCTTTTTAATGACATTCCAGAGGAGAGACATGGTGTTCATGATTCGAGGAAGCTCTTCCAAAATGGCATTCCTGGCATTTTTTAGACTTGTTGGATCAGCATTGAAAGGTGACTAGGAGAAAAAAAATCGGTGATATAAAAAAATAAGCAAGAATTTAATGATCTCAAAAAAATTTTGACACCAAATATACAGACATGTCCTTAAAATTTACGAAGTGAGATCACTGATCATTTTGAGATTAATCCAAAGAAACAAACCTGCCTTCAATTTACTTCACCATTCTTGCTTTCCAAAATCATATTATAGGAATGACTTGGTTGCATACACATACCTTTTTGGTTTGGTTTGGATGATCCAGAAGACAAAAATGGCCAATAGTTGTAAGTCCTTCCAAAAGAGTTAAAGGATAATCTGGTGTAATGTTCTCCCTTTTATAATTTATACTTTAGGAAAGAAAGTTTCAATAAGTAACTGTCCATTAGTTATACATTTTATTCACTCTTTTCTTAGAGAGAATTATATGCTATTTAGCTAAGAATCTTTTATCCATAAAAACAAACATGCAACTAAAGGTTTTCTCTAAAAAGCTGGGGGATATGGAGAAGCAAAATCAGAATATTCTTTAGGGAAGAAATCTACCAAAGATAAAAGAATGATATTTCCCCCTCATCTACAGACTTCATTTGATGGAACTACCTAATTCAGGAAAGGAACTATGCAATAGTAAAGCATATACATTACTATAGACCAAAGGATCTCAATACCAAATTCCTGGTACCTCAGGTTTAATCATTACTGAAAGTTCTATGTGAGCATTAATTACCACTAGTCACCCTAGGAAACATAATATTCTGACCAAGTATACAAACATGTTCCTACTTCTTATATTGTTCTTTTCCACAGAAAATAAATCAAGCACATTGTAAACATTAACTTTTTACTTTGAAAATGTGGAGTATTTCATACCAGCAAAAGTCTAAAGTAGCAAAACATAAAGATAACTAGTATGTGTTCCCTACCTTGCTGACATTTTAGTTGACATCTTCAGTACTTCATGCTCATATTGGTTGACAAGCTCATCCAGATTCTTGCATATCTGTACAATAAATGGGGCTACTGTCCATCCTAAAGATTTCCCAAAGTATGGCAAAGAGTAGGTAACCAAGCCTACCCAAGATGGATGCATGCCATAACCATATTCTGGCTGCAAGCCTCGAACTACTGCAGACACAAATAACCCTTGAGAAGTTATAGGGTGTGGATGCACATATTGCATAGCACTGATGGCTTCCTGAAAACCAAGGGCCCTCTGCCATTCCTTAGACAGGGCTGGCTGATTTTCTTGTTCCTCTTGAGTCTGCCCAAGATGGTGCTCCAACACTATCAACACTTGCAGCAGCTTAATTAGTTCAATTTGTAAAGGCTGTTCACTCCAAATTTGATCATGACCGAAGTTGATAAGACTTTCCTCAAGGATATGGTGTCCACTTAAACCATTAGTCTTATTAGCTAACATACATTCATAGCATTTCTGACTAACATACATAGAAGCAGAGAGAGAAAGAAGGACAAACTCTTGAATTTTGCATCTTCCAAGCAAGTTGCGTATGAATTCTATATTCTTGTTCTCTGTTGATTTGGCCATTGTTGTCAGTTGAGTCACCATTCTGATCAATACTTCAACACTTTTCACTTGGACATCTCTATTGCCAAGTACATCTTTGTGAGTCACCTTCAAATAACAGGGATAATAAGAACGCAGGAAACTTAAACATAGATACATTAACAATTCTATTAATAATGAATGGGGACACATTGTTGGTGACTGAATTTGAAGTTTTCCATAGAAGCTCTGTCCTACAAGTGATTCCTGGTGGCGAGCTAAAAGATTATAGATCAAATTCAGATGAGCCGTGGAACTTGTATCCATGCTAGTGCTTGCTACAGCTTCAATAAACTCTTTAGGGTTTGTTTTCAGCACTCCTTCAAGCACAGAAAATGCATACAAAACCCTTTTTGAATCATATGGCTGTATGTATAAGAGAACATGTTTAAAGAGAGCTTCAACCATCTCCTGTTTTTCTTTCTGTTGCTTTAGTAATCTAGATGTTATAAGTGTTTGAAGTTCCAAATCTATTTCATCATCACTTGAGAGAGATTCTGATGCTCGGGTTCTATCAGAATCGGTACGTACTAAGTTTATCACAGCACTTGATTTTGAACTATCAGCAGGATACACATTAGAAGAACCAGTATGTTTCATACTGTTTCTGCCATCTGTCGAGACGCTATTATTTTCCTCACGGATCAGATCTTGCTGTTCAAGAGAAGGCGAAAATGATGATGTATTATCACTGTCCAAAGGCCCAGTAGTGGTGTCAGCAGATTCAGTGTGTTCACTCTCATCTTTGCCTATTTTTAGTAGTGATTCAGCATACAGAGAAGGTCTGTTTACAGAGAGTTCATTTTTTAATAGAGATTTCTCTGGATCTCTTTCAACTTCAGCCCATATAGCTTCCCTATCCACAACTGTGAATTGGCTCATTGGCAAAGTTTCTTCAGAACTGCTTTCACACCGATCTTGAGACTTCACTGATTCCTGAAAGATGGTTTTCTTTGTATACCATAAAGACATGTCTTCTAAAAAGAACATACAGTTTAAAGTAAATATGTTTTATAAACACAGGCACACATACCCAAACACTCATATAGCAGCAATGCAAAAGGAAAATACAATGCTAAGGAGGACAGAGGCCGAAAATAAAATTATCATTATAATAATGCTTTTCATATATGTGTACATGCACACTAATTTGGTCAAAACTGAAATGTGTAACATTTTGAATGATTTTATGGGGTGGAGCTTATTATTAGGGACTTGCAGCATTTTCATTTCAAGAAAATTAAGGTTTTTTTTTTGCTCTCTTTAGGAAAAAAAATACTAATGGTGGCATGGGCAATGCTTTTCCAAAATTATAAACAAGAAGTTGATTTAAGTGAGGTTAAATTAATCTTTTCCAATACAATTTGGTAATCCAATAAGGTGAACTCTCAGTACATTTAGAAGACAAAGTATGCTATAACATTAGATACACCAAAGAATGGTGACAGTCAACAACTAAAACAACTTGAAAAAGAATTGAATTAATTACTATGAGGACAGCTCTAGAAATAACATTATCTGTGCTTGTTAAATAACATTCTGGTTCAAAGAAAATATCCCACTAATACGTCAACTCATTGGCAGGGCGAAGCAAAAGGAGAACGTCTGTATCTTATTCCTCACAGATGTTTTTGAACAATCATCATGGGAAAGAGAAATTCTAGGCTAGACAGTATCTTGGTCTGATCCAATAAGAGCTTTCCTAAACATAATCTTACCTGCTGAGTTTTTCTTCTTGATACAGTGGAGGGAGATACGTTGTGTCTTGGGATGTAATAAAAGCAGAAGAGCAGGTTCAAGAATTCTTGTAACGTCATTAAGCGAGAGTGCTCGTATCAGCCAACCCTGTGCTGCAGCACTAATTGCTCCATCTGAATAATTCAGACTATCCAGGACAACAAACAGGGCTCTAAGGAAAAAAAATTAATAGAAGCAGAACTATTGAAAAATGATAATGTTCTGAGAAGACTGGAACACAGTGCACAAAACCCAATACTGTAATAATGAAGTGAAAATAACACCCTTGAACAAACATAAGATTATATCAGTAGTCTATTTCTATTATATTGATTACATTAAAAAAAATTTTTTTAAATATACCAATTCAAAATAGTTATACCTATCAAAAGATCGGCTGTGGGATGTAGTTCTACTGCCCTGAATTTCCCTGGTCAAATGCCACATGATGGAGAATCTGAATAGTGCTTCCAGCCTCATACACTTGCAGGAAAGAAATCCAAAATAAAAGAAAAAGTAGTTAAATGTACTATATTTAAATACATATATTTCTATTATTCATACCTGCAAACATTCAGGATAATTAAGGAACATGGAAATAATTTGCTGATGTAGCAAGCAGGTCTTAATAGCATTTATTATAACAAATCAATATTTACAATTTCATAAAAAATTAAAACAGAAATTAATCTCTTTTTAGAAAATGACAAATTTTAAATGGCAGCAGTCAAACTAGCAATTCTTCTTTGATCTTCGCCAATCACAGAAATCAGGCTTAGGCAGAAAACATTATTAGCTTCAGGAATGACTGAGTGTATTATTTCTACATTTTTGAACATTTTTTATAAGTAAACCATTTTAAACAGCTTTAATTTTAGGATTTTGTGAACAATAGTTCACTTCATCAGATACATGGAGTGGTTAAACTGATACTGGATTTATTTATTTATTTATTAATCAAATTTATATACCACCCTTCTCCCCGAACTGGGATGATGAGATGGGAAAGCGAGGGAGGGAAAGAAAGGCTGGTTATACAGATGCAGGTTACATGTAAGACAGATCACACATATCTTATCAATTAACAATGTGGTATGTTAAAAAGCCATTGTATTTGTTGAGACTTTTTGATAGCCTGATATGTAAGTTCAGCAATGTCTTACTTCGTTGTGGTGTTAAAGCTTCTTTTTTCCAAAATGTTGCTTTGAGATCTATGATACAATAACTTAGGGAGTTAAAATGCTCTAGTACTATTTAATCCTTGTTTTTCTGATGTCAAACTTCTAATCATTCCAATTCTTATGCTGTTTTGTTTAATCAAATGTTTTCCACAACTATGCATATGATTATGATGTTGTAATTTCTCAGCACTATATACACAGCACTATATTTAAGTATGTATCATCTCTTATAATAGTGGTATATGACTTAAGGGACTCAAAATACTGCTGAATTATAATTTTACATAACAGAAATGATAACTATTTATATGTCATGGAGAATTTTAACTGTTTTGAAGTTTGACCCAGGCAGACTGCTCAAGAAGCTGAAGTAAAACTGTGAAGAGGTGATTTAGATCAGGATTGCAAAGCACAAAACCTTACTTTATCATGATCCAGTAATGCATGACAGATAATATCTTCACAGATATTAGCGGATGGAGCTAGACAATGAAGACGGTAGAACAGTTCTACGCAGGTATTGTGATGCTCTTGTGTCTCTTTGTTTAGCTGATTCCAAAGCACTTGAGCAGCTCTCTGTTGTAATTTAAAAAAAATAATACTACTCATTTTAGGAAGATTTAACACACATTATAAATAAAGTTCTATATTAATGAAAAACATATTGATCTTAATTTTCATTAACTCTATATTAAATTGTATTACAATATTTAATACATATTTCCCCCTATGGCTATAGAGAAGTTTGAATACTTTTCTGAATTAATATGGAAAGAAACAAGTTATTAACAACTTTCTTTATGTTCTTAAATTTTATGGCAGTTATTCAGAGTTTCTTGCTATCTTCAATCCTGGCCACTAAAATGCTTAGCTATCTTAATAAAGAATACTGATTGTAGGTTATCTTGGATGGCATTGTCACATACTATTATTGTAAATTACTGTTTTCTATTTGTCCTTTTGCTCCTTCAACATTTCTAACACATTGCCTTTAGTTCAATGATTCTCAAACAGTTATCCTTGGCACAACAGTGCTATGTTAGTCACCAGTTACTAGAAAGTCTCTTTTCTCCACTCAGTCCCTGCCTCTCCATATTCATTGCCTATTGACTAATTCATTGAAGCTTACAATATTATAAACAACAACCTGAATATTAAAATACAGGTTGATTTTATTAGCAAAGTTGCCCCAACTACAGTTACCGACTATGAGTCAACATGTATTATGCTAACTTGAGTTGCAACCTTCCATCCGTTATCTAAAAAGAATAGTGTAAATAAGAAGTATGTCAACAAAAATCTAAACTCAGCTGGAGAATTACTTAATTGCAGCTCCTTTGTATTCATAGTTTACTACTGAATTGGTTGCTGATCAAGTTTGTGTCCAGAGTTGTTGCTATTATGCCATTGGCTTTGGATAGTAATTATGGATTAAAATGCTGATACAAAATGTCATTTTATAAGACCTTTAATAAAAGGATGAGAAAGCATGTTGTAATGCAATTACAAATGTGATACTATTTGCTAAACCTATCAGCTCCCATGATGTTAAATGTAGGGAAAGAGTTATTTGTTTAACTGGTTAGCCCATCATTTTCTAAATATTTATTTAGAGTTGGATGGTTGCAGAAAGTCTGAGAATCCCTGCTGAAGAGGCTGCTATTTTGTTGGCTCAGTTTAAACAAATAAAGTAACAGAAAATGCTATTGGCTATCTTCAAGTAATAATAATGATAATATGAGTTCTAAAATGTTCCATTGTTTCATATGCACAAGTGTCTTAAGTCGGGAAAAAAAGCACAGCACCTGATAGAAGTCAGTTTTTTCTGAAATTAGCTTTAGGATTCCAGGAGCAATAGGAGGAATTGTGACCATCTGCAGTCTTCCAAAGAAGGGATTTTGTCCAGGAATTTTATATCGCTTAATTCTGTCTTCAATAACCAATGCCAGTGACTGGGAATGGTTGATTACTTCTAGCAGTACAGAAATGGCCAAATTTTGAATGTAGCAATCATTAACACAGCAACATATTGTCATCAAGGATTTGAGCCACAAGGGAAAACTGGTTTCACTGCCTCCTAATGAAAATGATAAAGAGTTTGGTGCATTATTCAAATAATCATTGACTGGTAACTTGAAAAGTATAAAATGACATTCCCATATTGAATTATGTTTATTGAATTTATACTTAATGTGTAGTAAATATTTAATGAATCCTCAGTATTTCTGTTTGGGAGTATATACAGATGACTTATTAGTACAACAGTTTTATGAATACTTTCCAAGTGGCATTCAATATGCTTAGTCTCTTTGAACTATCTGCTTACACATATATGTATTGGAATGATATAATAACCTTTGCTATTGGTTTAATATAAACTATGTTCATATGCTTGTAGACTTAAATGTTTTCCTTGATCCAGGATTTGATAGTGTAGCTAGGTACAGCACATGAAACCTATCCTAGACAACAGAAAATACCCATGCCATGACACATAGGCCTGGCGTAACCCTGCAAGACTACCTGGAAGAAATACCTGACAGCTTAGCAACCAAGTATTGCTCCAATCATGATCATAATATTTGCTATGCAGATTCAAATGTTTAACCAATTAAAAAGTTACTACACTGCGCCAAAATATGACCAATCACGCCTTATCTCTTTGTTCTAAACCCAATAAAAGCGGGGTCCCGAGTCAGATCCGGGCTCTCTCACTTTCCCTTAAGGGAAACTGTGTGTCTGTCTTATTTCCCCCGAGGGAAGCCCGCCAAGGAATGCAGAGGAAGACAAGGCCTCTCTGCATATGTAGTGGTTCTTAATCTGAAATAGCTCTATTTCTGCAATTATTGAAAAGCATACGAATAACTCTAATTTTTTTACAAATTTTAGTTTGATGCTAATCCAGCTGGAATGCATTGTTTAATTGTAATAATCGTGGCAGTTTACCTGATAATATGCTGATTAAGTTATTCAACAAATTATTAAATTAAGCAACTCTTAATTGATCTTCCAAGGGAAATACCGAAATATCATCCACAGATGAGCATATAATTTTACAGAATAGTAGGATCCATTGTATTCAATGTAATACACTCCTTAATTATATTTAGAGATATATAGATTTTATGTTAGCATTTGTGAATATTTTCTTTGAAAGTCTTCTTATTTTAAACTCTTCTGTGATGTAAATTATCAGAATGCTAGAATGAGAATGTTCTTCTTACCTGACACTTGAAAGAGTGACAAATATAAAAGTTCAGATTCTTCTTCAGAAAGATAGACCGGAAATGTAGTGCAATCCACTAAGAGATAGCACAGAGCTGAAAAGGCCTCTCTACAATCCTCTCGTGTATCTCCCAAATCAAATATAACTTGATCAAGGTCCCAATCTTTCTCTCCTTTATCCCTTGGACTATCACATTCATCAGAAGGGAAGGAAGGCTTCAGACCTTTCTGTTTAAAAGGTGATGCTCGTACAGTGAAGAAATCTGACAACATTCGCTTGAACTGAGGCACCATTATCTGCCTGGATTCAAATGAGTGCCCTTTCCCTTCAGTATTTATGGCAATTTGGTAATTATTCTCTTTGTTATTTTCTTGTTGGACATGGACTTTTGAAACACTGTCATTATTGGAATTCTGTAAATGAATCTCAAATATATGTTTACTGGCAAATTTTGCAACCAGTTCCTGGATATAGTGCATAGTCATCTGCATGCTTCCACCCTTTTTCCAGACATCATCTTTATCAGGAATTATCCTAGGTATCTTCAAATGCTGTAACAATTCAGGAGATGAAGCACTAAGAGCAATGCCACTGTCTTCAGATTTCATTGAAGGAAAAGGACTCGCTTCTTCATCTTCTGGCACCTTGGATTCCGAACTTATTTCCTGGTTGTCTTCCTTTGTAGGACTCTGCAATATTGCAATGAGTATGTCTAATACATATGTATGTATTTATTTTATACAACAGCAAAAGAAAACCTTAAGTAAGAATAAATATATCCTTTAGAGTTAGGAGGGCATGTATTAAAAATTAACATTTATATGAGATACACATTTAAATTCTTGCTTAAGTATTCAGTTGAACTTGCACAGGCAACCTTCAGATACAAAGCCCCAGATGGCCTTGAATTCCTTTCTGTAGCCTCAATGCTTCTGGGGATCATAACTGCTAAAAAATGGGAACAGAGGGTTTTTTTTGGTCATTTTGAGGTATTAAAAAATTAATCTATAATGTGAACCCTGAAATTGGACTATTAATGTCTTAAAAAAAATAAAGAGGACCTCTCAAATTGTTCCCAACTCATTCACACCCATGTGTTATATAGCCCCAACACTCCACCTTCCATCTCAAAAGATCCTCAGGTGTGAAATGCTTGCATGGTTCTACTTGGTCCTCTCCTAATGAGAGACACAATTGGTCTTGCCTCTTTTCCTCTTAGACTTTTATTAATGCAAATTTTTTACTGCTGTATAAGACGGGTTGCCAAATATAATTTATATCTTGCGCAATCTCAGACTCTCGATTTATTAAGGTTCTTGTACTTAAGCAAATGCAATAGAACATTCTTGTATTGTGCATACTATAAAACATATTTGGCATCCAGTCCCACACAGCAGAAAAATGAGATTACACTGATATATTGTGATATTCTCTACTCACAATTCCACATTGTGAAGGAAGATTTCCATCACTATCAATTGTATACAGGAAGAAAACTTTTTTCTCTTTAATTACTTAGATCAGAGGTCTCCAAACTTGGTCCCTTTAAGGCTTGTGGACTTCAACTCCCAGAATTAGCTGGCTGAGGAATTCTGAAAGTTGTAAAGTCCACAAGCCTTAAAGAGGCCAAAGTTGGAGACCTCGGACTTAGAATATAAATAAATAAAAAAAAGTGGGTAGCCACATAAATTGAACAAAGAAACCAGTTCAGATTAGGGCAATTGAAAGGAATAGGCATCCCTCTTGCCATACAGCATACCCAATTTGCATGCCTGTCTAATTTAAATAAAAAATAAATAAAAATAAAATAAAAACAAAGTTGTTTTATTTTTTTTTCAAAACTAGTCATGCATTGCCAAATTACATGACAAGCATCAGATCTATTTCTTTGTTAAAGTCAATAGATTACAAATGCAAAAAAAAATGTTCATTATGGAGGTGCTTCAATTTATTGTATCAAAGTGGCATCATAAAAAAATTAAAAAAAGCTTACATCTGGTTAGTATTTACATGGGACAATCCCATAAAATACCAGGTCTCAAGGCATAGTTGTAATAATTTTTGTTATAAAAAAATAGCAGACTACCGTACTTCCATACCATTACTTGAAAAACTATTCAAGTTTGACCATAGGGACTCAAGTTCTAAAAATACATTGAATTTGTTTAAAAGGTTAATGAATAGCAAACTACTATTCCTCTTTATCTCATGACCACATTGATTATCTCATGACCACATTAATTAGATCAGTCAGAAGGTATGTGAAGAATGTGTTTCTGTTCCTCTATTGATGCTGCACCGATAGACTGAGGTGAAAGATTAAGCCAGAAAGACACCTCTGCAAAAATTCAAACTAACCAATCCCTTTCCTTGCATGTGACATTTTCCTTACTGGCATTAGCACAGTTTTCATGTATAAAAGGAATCAATAAAAATGGAGCAGCTTCTTTTTGCAACAATCCTGAAGCCTCTTGCGTGATTATTTGAAAACCCAACATTTGTTCTCATCTAAATTTTATCTTTGAAACTTATACTTCTTATTAATACCCAGTAGGAGACAATAATCCAAAAACAGAATTAAAAATGAGTATTTAAATCTCTTAGGCTCCAACAAGAATCAACTATTATTTTTAAATAAAAAAAATTCCAGCTTCAAAAAATAAATAAGTAAAAATCTGTTTTTTAAGTCACGTCTCACTATGATATATTTAAATAAGCACAATTTTAGTTGCCCAGGTAGTCCTCAACTTACAACAGTTCATTTAGTGACCACTCAAAGTTACATCAGCAGTGAAAAAAGTGACTTATGACTGTTTTTCACAGTAGCAACCTTTGCAGCATCCCCATGATTTTAAATTGGTTTTAATATTGGTTTTACTAAATCAGCCATTCTAATTATCGTTTTTTAAAAGTCTTTTAATATGT
>JANHFO010003436.1:0-12523 GCA_032468095.1 Pareas carinatus | reverse complement strand
TCTCCCTTCCTTCCTCCCTCCCTCCCTCCCTCCCTTTACTTCTTTCCTCCCTCCCTCCCTGTAATAGAGGGGGGCATTTCATTTCCCCTATTCTACAAATCAGATAGGAAAGAAATACAACAGGTATCTCCTGCCTCTCTCCCTTCTCTCTTCCTGCTTCTCAGGACAGAAAATATGCAAATTTACTTTGATTTTCTTTACAGACATAAAATGCCACTTATGGCTTGGCTCGTTGTTTTCCTTTCCCATCTCAAAAGCGAGTGACATCATGGTTTATCTGTGTGCTTTTTGAAGGACCAGTTGCAAATGTTAGCATATCGTGCTGAACATTGGGGAGCATGGGGGGGGGACTCGAGCATTTTCAGAAGACAGATGTTTCACCTTAGGACTCACCCACACAGGCAAGTGACACCTATAGAGCTTTGTGACTTATAAGGTGTTCACTGACTGGGCATAAGCATGTCCTGGTCACATCTCTTTGCCAATATCACTTCATGGTGTTGCCTTCAACTTGTCCTTTTTATCTCGACCAGCATCAAAAGTGATATGTTTTCCATTCTTCTAACCTGTCCAAGGGCAACCTCAGGAGAGTGAATCAACTGGGTTTTGTTAGTCATTATCTTTGAAAGAAATCAGACCTGACACCGCTAAGAGGTGCAGAAAAGCTATTACTCATGGGAATAGCCAATTTCACATGGCTAATTTCCGCCAACCGGGGGCAGAAGAATGAGAAGTTGAACACTCAACTTAGCAGTAGGAAGAAGTCCAGATATTTTCTGGAGCCACTTCAACAGTGTTGTGTTAATACTGCAATCATGATAATTTCTTTTATACAAGGGCAATTCGGAAAAAAAATCTATTTGGTTATCAATGACAAACACTCACAGATACAGAACTTTTATTCTACACAGTAGAAAACGACAACTTGACATGACTTTTTGACATCATTGCCATTCAAATGGAGGCCCTGGTCATAACGTCTTACAAGACTTGAAATTTATTCTGCAAAGAAATCTCCCTCTTGGAAATGAAGCCACCCTGGAACAGCATCATGAAGTGCATGGTCATTATCGAAGTGGTGTGAGGCATCGGGGCATGCTGACTTCCGGTGTGGTGTTGGTTCATGATAATGCTCGCCCACACACTGTTAGATGCACGCAAGAACGTTTGGAGCAATTCCAACGTTGGGATGTTTTTGATCTTCCCCTCCTATAGCCCAGAACTCCCACCTCTTCTGGCTTCCTTCCCAGGAGGGAGATTTTCTTGCAGGAGGAATTTCAAACCTTGTAAGATGTGATGACAAGGGCCTCAATTTGAATGGCGATTATGTCAAAAATGAGTATAATGCTGTTGTTTTCTAATGTGTATAATAAAAGTTCTGTATCTGTGAGTGTCTGTCATGGATCACCAAATGGAGGGGTTTTTTTTTAATTGCCCTCATATTACAATGACTTGGTGACAGTATAGGATGCTTTAGATTTTAGAGATGTGTTCTTAATTTGGCTGGAAATCTCTCTCAATGAGTAAACAATGAAGCTTGAATGACAACTACTGAGTCCCATGACATTAAAAGGAATGAGAAACTTTAGATAGTCCTTGACTTGCAACAGTTCGTTTAGTGACCGTTCAAAATTATAACAGCACTGAAAAAAGTGACTGATGTCCATTTTTCACACTTAGGACTGTTGTAGCATCCCCATGGTCACGTGATGTACATTCGGATGCTTGACAATTGACTCACATTTATGACGGTTGCAGTGTTCCAGGGTCATGTGATCCCCTTTTGCGACCTTCTGACAAGCAAAGTGAATGGGGAAACCAGGTTCACTTAACAACCATGTTATTCATTTAAGAATGGCAGTGATTCACTTAACAAATGCGGTGAGAAAAGTCGTAAAAATGGGGCAGAACTGACCAAATTTCTCACTTAGTAACATAAATCTTAGGCTCAACTGTGGTCGTACGTTGAGGACTTACCTGTGGATTGGTCTTCAAATAACCAAGAGTAGAACCCTAGCATAAGTGGGATTTCCTTCTAGCTATCTAAAGTTGAAGAAAATTAAGCTGGTTAAAATACAGTCTGCTGTGACTACATATATGAAAATACATACATCTGTGTCTTCTAGGAAACTTGTGCACTTTCTTTTGTGTCCTTTTGTTTGTGTGGGGGGTTTTCAACTATCTATTGCAGGTGAGTTTAAAAGGCACTCTTTTTTAATTCATACAGTATAATTTTCATACATGTGAGACCTTGGTAAGACCATATTTGGAATACTTGCATCCAGTTTTGGGCACCACAATGTAAAGAAGATGTTGAGACTCTGGAAAGAGTGCAGAGAAGAACAACAAAGATGATTAGGGGACTGGAGGCTAAAACATACGAAGAACGATTGCAGGAATTGGCTATGACTCGTTTAAGGAAATGAAGAACTAGGGCTGACGTGATAGCAGTGTTCTAATATTTGAGGGGCTGTCACAAAGTAGAGGGTTTCAAGCTATTTTCCAAAGCAACAGAAGGCAGGACAAGAAGCAACAGATGGAAACTAATCAAGGAGAGAAGCAACTAGAACTAAGGAGAAATTTTCTAACAAAGAGAACAATTAATTAGCAGGACGGCTTGCCTCCAGAAGTTGTGGGTGCTCCATCACTGGAGGTTTTTAAGAAGACACCAGAGAAGCAATTTGTCTGAAATAGTATATTGTTTCCTGCTTGAGCAGGGGTCCCTTCCGATTCGGTTTTTCTTCAATTAGAGTCTGGAAAGAACTAAACACATGCACACACACATACACAGAGAGAAGGAATGAGTGTATGCCTATATACAGAACAGTAAGAATAGTTGGAGAGTTTTTAAAATATATATATGTGAAATACTAAGTTTCTCATTTATTTTTGTTTCTCACACCATGCAACTCAATTATCAAGAGCTGATTTTAGTTGGAAGGTATTTTTCCTAAAGGAAAGACTCAGAAAGTTACGTTCAGCTTATTAGAATGCATACTAGAGAAGTTAAAGAAGTCAACATACCAGAGAGTTAACTAGAGGTTAACATACTAGAAAAATTAATTGTTTCTGGAGATTCTCAGTCATACAGGTCATGGTTGTCACAAAGATGCTTTTTTCAAAAGGCAACTGGACTTTTGTTTTTCCTCAAAGACGTTTCGCTTCTCGTCCAAGAAGCTTTTTCAGTTCTGACTCACTCAGTCAGTTGCATCAGAACCGAAAAAGCTTCTTGGATGAGAAGCGAAACATCTTTGAGGAAAAACGAAGTTCCAGTTGCCTTTTGAAGAAAAAAAAAGCACCTTTGCGACTGAAGAAATTAAAGAAGTTTCCACTTTTCAAGTACAGAGGGTTTTCAAGGCATTAGAATATACTAAATGAAAATAAAAGACATCTGGATAAACAAGCCAATAGAACCACTGTTTCCTATTTCAAGCATTATTTTCTAAAAAAAAATAAATGTTGCGAATGCCATGGGCTCAGCAACAAACGTGTGTCTCCTGGGTGATGAAGGCTTGTAGCGATGATGGTTTGCGAAGAGGCGAGTGCCCAGATTTGTTTCTCCTGGATGATGATGGCTTGTAGCAATGATGGTTTGTGAAGCGATTTCTCCCCACCCCCTGCGCCATGGCCTCCCTCATCTTCCGGCTTGCCACCTCATCTCCTCATGTCTCCTCTCCTGCTTCTCTCCTCCTTCTGCAGATCCCTCATCCTGGCAACACTGATCAATCCCATAGCTCCATGCCTCAAGGTTTGCACGTCCCTCATCCCAGCAGCCAGTCAGGGCAGCCATTACACCACAGTGGTCCCCCGACTCAGCCGTCCCGGCAACTGACCCAGGCCGCTGCTAGCAACCATCCTCACAGCGACCTGGCTTTTAACCCCTCGGCAGCTTTAGAAGCTCAACCCGGTGGGCAGGGGACATCTGACATGCCGGAACCATCGCTGGATGTAAGTCTGTGTCATTCTGTCATCTGCTTCCCTTCAACGCGCTTCCGAGGTCAGAAGAGCTGGTGGAAGGAAGGATGGCTTACACCAAGGGGTCTTCAGCCTTGGTGGCTTGTGGACTTAATTCCCAGAATTCCTCAGCTGGGAAGTCCTCAAGGTGCCACGGTTGGAGAGCCCTGTCTTCCATAGTCTGTGCCCACATGTTTGGGTTGGGAGTTAGCAGGGCAAAGCCAGCCTGTTTGGGTTAATTTATGGTTCCATCTACTGCACTGCGACAGAAAACATCTGCTAAATATTGTTAAAACAGACTTTTTTATGAGGGTTTTTTTCTGAGTACAGAAAGGAGTAGACTACTCCCTTTATCTTTCGGCCCCAGACTAGGGGCTTTAGTGGTGACACACTTTTTTTTAATAACAGGAAGAAGTTTTACAAACTGACGAAGAAAGAATGGCCATTTCTAGCTTATTCACTTTCATCAGCGAGACATACCCTGGATGGGATTCAAACCTGGGCTAGATGACATGTTAGGCTCCCTCTTTCAGGCTTTTTTTAAATGTGTGTTGTCTATTGACTGTCTGCTATAGCTCCTAGGCAAAGGGAATAGTTTATTCCCTTATGTACTCAGAAAAAAACCAGGTGCCTCATAAAAAAGCCTGGGAGATCCCCCGGTTCAAACTAACAAAGAGAGGGAGACCCTGTGGCTCAGACATTAGCCTAAGATGTCATCCAATCCTGGTTCAAACCCCATCAAGGGTCTGCCTCACTGATGAAAGCTAATAAGCCAGAAATGGCCATCCGAGACACCCTTTCTTTCTTCGCCAGCTTGTAAAACTTCTTGCTGTTATTGTTAAAGCAATATTATGGGCACATTAGACAATGGAGAACTGAGCAGGGGGAGGTTAGAAGTGGTGATACGCATGAAATTCAAATCCATTTCCTGCTTGCTTCTCATTTCTTTTCTGGTAATAAGCTTCAAGGACAGCACCTCAGGCCCAGGGAAAATTCTGACTTGTTATATGATTGATGAACAAGTTTAAGGGCATAAAGTGATAACGTCTATGGAGATTCTCAATCATCCAGGTGCATGGTTCTCCATAAGAGCATTTCCAGAAGACAAATGGACTTCCATGCTTGTTTGTTTTTTAAAAAAACCTGAAGAATCTTCTTGAATGAGAAGCAAAATGTTTTCAAGGGGGAAAAAAACCAAGAAAGTTTCATTTTCTTTTGGAAAAGCACTTTTGGGATAATATGATATGGATAACATTTTTATGTTCGTAGACGGGCTTGTTTTGATACATGAACATGAATCTAATTTTCTGGATTATTTCTACTCTTCCACCATAACATTTCTCCAGTCCTACCATATTCAGAAAGGTCTTCTGTCCTCTAGAGAAGCCTTTTTCAACTCCATACACAGCTCTTCTTATTTAAACCTTAGTGCAGATCAAGTAGCTCAACTCTTGGTGCTTATACAAGGGCAATTCAGGGGAAAAAAACCTCCGTTTGGTTATCAATGACAGACACTTGCGAATACAGAACTTTTATTATACACATTAGAAAACTGCAGCATTTCCTGACTTTTTGACCTACTCGCCATTCAAATTTAGGCCCTTGTCAGAACATCTTACAAGATTTGAAATTCTTCCTGCAAAGAAATCTCTGGGAATGAAGCCAGAAGAGATGGGAGCCACTCAGCCCCAAATCTGGGCTATAGGGGGGGATGATTAAAAACATCCTAATGTTAGAATTGCTCCAAAGGTTCTTGGGTGCATCTAGTGGTGTGTGGGTGAGCATTATCGTGAGCCAACACCACACTGGAAATCAGTATGCCCCGAAGCTTTCATCCTACCGCTTCGACAATGACAATGCACTTCATGATACTGTTCCAAGGAGGCTTCGTTCCCAGGAGAGAGATTTCTTTGCAGAAGGAATTTCAGACCTTGTAAGACGTGATGACAAGTGCCTCAATTAGAATGGCAATTAGGTCAAAAAGTAATGCAATGTTGTAACTTTCTAATATGTATAACTAGCTATTTGTGCCCATGCTTAGTTATGGGTTTGGTATAATTAGCCGCACGTGCCCCATGGAGGAGGAGAGGCCTTGGAAAGGATAGGCTTCTGAAAGAACTTTGCAGGCCTTGTTCAGCCTCCTCCACCCTCACCCCTGGTGTTTTTACAGAGAATGAGAGTGATAGGGTTTTGGGGGGTGAGAAAAGCTGGACACGGTAAGACTTTTCAGAATCTTTATTCAAACTGTAAAATAAGAGCAAAGAGGCCTCAGTAGGCCTCCCCCACCCCCACCCCTGCCATTTTTGCAGAGAATGGGAGCTATAGGCTTGGGGGGGGGGAGAAAAGCCAGACACCATAAGTCTTTTCAGAATCTTTATTCAAACAGTTAATAAAGGCTTCTCAGCTCTTTTGAAGGCTTGTCTGGCCCTGCCCTCCCTGTTTTTTGCACTCATCTGCATTGCTGCCACAGGTACTGGTTCAATCATGGCTTCCAAGCAGTTTTCCGGCATGGAGAAGCAGTTTCTTGCAGTCTCCTGCCCTGCTGCTCCTAACCCCTCCATTAGTACTGTTCAATGAAAAATTCAAAACCAAACGGGAGCTGCAAAAGCCCTCCAATTAGGAGAAAGGAAACTAACCTTATTTTGTCCAATCACAATTTTTTGAAATAACTCACATAAAAATTAATATTTTGAAAAATCCTTTCTTAGTGAGCGCCAAGATGTTAAGATGAACAGATCTACCAAATTTCAGATTTGTATCTTTAATAGTTTGGAAGATCTGGTGATGAATCAGTGAGTGGTATTTCACATTTTTATATATAGATAAAAGATCTGTATCTGCACGTGTCTGTCCTTGATAACCAAACAGAGATTATTTTTCCTGAATTGCCCTCGTATATGGACACATCCATGTAACTTTCTTGATAACAGTATGGAAATTGTTTAATGTTGTCTTATTTCAGGATGTTTTCACAGCTTCCCAATCTACATACCAGCCCCGAAATTAATCACCTCAGCTTAAAAGGTTGTGACTTTGGTGAAGCTTTATATCTAAATTCCAAACTAAGGAATTAGAATGGTAGAGTTGGGAGAAGCCACCGAGTCTAAGCCCTTGTTTTTTTTAATTTTATTTTATTAAGACCAGAAAGTTTCAGCCACTCGGAAGCAGAGCAATAAATTACTAGGGGTGATAAGATAAAATAACAGCTTCAGCCCTTATAAGGTGATTAAGAAATGAAAGGCATAACTTCGTGTCCATTTTAAAAATAAATTCAAAAACAACTGTGTCAATTTTTTTCTTGGCATGATTAGCTGAAAATGCTGCCTATTCCTTTAAAGAGAAATTAGCCATGGATTGATGGGGGAAGGGAGAAACCTACTCAGTGGAAATGTATTCTTGCTAGGTTAACTCTTATCATTGTGACCACTCAAGTGCCTGAGTTGCCTTAGTAAAATGATAGCTACCTGCGAAATGCCAGAGATGTCCTGGGACGGAAGTCTGGGAAAGGCCAATCCCAGCAATCTCACTGTGTGTGCAGTAGATCTTGCCTGTCAGCTTGAACAAATAAATGAATGAATTATTCAAAAATACAGGAAGGTCTGAAAGGCTGCTTGCTCAAATACAAATTGTTTGTAGTCCTCGTCTCTCCCAGCTACTGGTAAGGAAGTTTTTTTCAGAGCCTGGCTCTTAGAAAACTACTTGCAAACTTTGTGCTGTTTTGGAGAATGTTGAGGAGAGTTCTGATGATTCCTCTGACCCAGGGATATAAACCCAAGTCATATAAACTGAAGGAATGCCAGTTCCTTCTGTTAGTAGTTGAGAAGCTGCATTCCATGGAAAAATCCTACCTACAGGGACTGAATGTTAAGAGACTGATCTGGCTGTAAACTCACCCTATTGATATTATGGGAATGTGGTTGCTCAGCGGTAAAAGACACTGAGCTTGTCAACTGGAAAATTGACACTCCGGGTTTGAAACCCAAGCGTCATGTGACTGGGTCAGTTCTCATTCCTTGTCCGGCTTCTGTCCACCTAGCAGTTCGAAAGCATGCAAACATAAGTGGATAAATAGTTACCACTTTGGTGGGAAAGTAACAGCATTCCATGCCCCTTGGTGTATAGTTGTGTTGGCCACATGACCACAGAAGTGACTTCGGACAACACAGGCTCCCTCAGCTTGGAAACAGAGTTGTGTGCCACCCCCTAGAGCTAGAAACAACAGGACAGTTAAAACCTTTACCACTTTATTGATCTTAAGGATTGATTGGGCTGATTTGGCCAGTTAGATGGGTGTTCCTTATTCCTTCACCACTCCACATGTGTCCCTCTTGAAGCTACATGCTCTGTGGACAAGTCTGACCACCCCAGATAGATCAAGGTAATGCAAAAAATTCCAGTCCCCTGCTAGAATCTCCAAAATCAGTCTTTTTTTTAATGAGGCAGAGCACCTGATTTTTTTTCTGAATACAAAAGGGAACAAACTGTTCTATTTGCCTTTCATCCTCAGAATAGGGGCTTTAGCAGGCAGTCACTAGGTAACACACTTTTTAAAAAAATGCCTGGTAGATCCCCTGGTACAAGCCAACAAAGAGAGGGGGAGAACCTGTGGCTCAGTGGCTAAAACATTAGCCTAACATGTCATCCAGCCCAGATTCAAATCCCACCAAGGGTCTGCCTCGCTGATGAAAGCTAATAAGAAAGAAGAGTCCATCTGAGACTCCCTTTCCTTCTTTATTGGCCTATAAAACTTCTTTGCAATCTCCAAAATCTTCAAGATCCATTTGTAGGACACATGATCTACTTTAGAGCTGATTAGCCTCCTTAATGTCAGACATCTGTACTTTAGACTAAGAAATGTTCTTCTTCCTCTTTAACTGAGATTCCCTCCTCCGCTAGTATTTTTTAACCTTGTGTAATGTTTTCTATGGTGGTAGAGATGGCAGCATCTAGCTCACTAGATTAGACTAGTTAGTTGTTGTTTTTCAGGATAATCTGAAGAAAAAATAACAACTGCTAAATAGGTTGGTTCCTCTCAAAGGAAAGCCTCTCAAAGACAAAGCCCTGGAAATTCCAGAATAGAAACTAGGAAACTGGGAGAAAGACATAATGGGAAAAAGCCATTTAGTGTTCAAAGCAAATACACGAACATGTTCATAAAGTTAGTAAGAGTTAAGTTAACTCTACGGAGGCTTTATTCTTTGTCTGTGCTTGCTAAGATGCAGTAATAACAATTTTTGCATGGAAGAAAGTCGCTTGTCCTTGTGAGGAGCTGGGGAAAAATAATTGTGAGCATGTGTGGATTATTTCAATAAACAGGAAAGTTAGCAGAGGAGTTGAAAGAAAGCTAACATACAAGACTTTCTAGGGAAATTTTTTTAGAAGATATGGATGGAAACAGCCCACTTTCAGTTGACACCTGTGAGTTCAGACAACATTGTTCAATCTATCTAAACTGTGACAAATATCTGCAGCATTTGAGGGGAAAACAACAGAATGTACGAGGGCCATTTGGGAAAAAACCTCTGTTTGGTTATCAATGTCAGACACTCGCAGATACAGAACTTTTATTATACACATTAGAAAATTACAACATGACATTACTTTTTGACATTTGCCATCCCAATTGAGGCGCTTGTCATCACGTCTCACAAGGTTTGAAATTCCTTCTGCAAAGAAATATCCCTCCTGGGAATGAAGTCAATGCAATTGCTCCAAAGGTTCTTGGGTGCGTCTAGCAGTGTGCGGTTGAGCATTATCATGAACCAACACCACACCAGAAGTTATCATGCCCTGACAATTGCATCATTCCACTTTGCTGATGACAATGCGTTTCATAATGCTCTTACAGGATGACTTCATTCCCAGGAGGGAGATTTCTTTGCAGAAGGAATTTCAAACATTCTAAGATGTTATGACTAGGGCCTCAATTAGAATGGCGATGATTTCAAAAAGTAGTTTTCTAATGTATAAAATAAAAGTTCTGTATTTGCGAGTGTCTGTCATTGATAATCAAACAGAGGTGTTTTTTTTCCAAATTGCCCTCATAATTTTAGGTCTCTGATGCTGGCAAAATCAAAAGTCTTAAGGGTGTTTTCACTCCAGAAGCCTCACATTTCATGTCACGTAACTCAAGAGTGTGGAATGTCCTGAGCAAATGGCTGAAAGAAGCTACATGATATTAGTTAATTAGACAGCACTGATAATTTTTATTTGCTCAGTTAATTGATGATCCATTACAAAATTGATTTTTTTAAAAGACTTTTCCCCAGTAAATGTTGAGTTTAAACATGCCTGAATACAACTAGAGTGGATGTTTGGTTTTAAGGAAACAATAGTAGAAGTATTTTATATGTATTTGTGTGTATATATAAGCATGTTTGTTACCTGGGTGTGTAATTGAATTTGCTGCCAATCTTGAAAAAATGCTGATATCTACTGCTAAATGTTTTGACTGCCAACTTGATAGGTCAACTAAATTTGTTTCTGACCCTGAGTAACCAACGTGAGGAAGAATCCTAGCTGAAGACTAGGACATCCCTAAGAAAAGGCATGTCTTACAATAGATGAGTAGAAAGTCTTAATAAAACTTTAGCCCTCTGTTTTATGGAGATGAGGGAGTAAATACAGGTGGTCCTTGACTTACAACAAATGGTTCAGTTAATGACTGTTAAAAGTTACAACATCTCTGAAAAAAGTGACTGATGACCATTTTTCACACTTATAACCATTTACAACATCCCCGTGATCATGTGATCAAAATTTAGATGCTTGGCAACTGACTCATACTTATGACAGTCGCTGTGTCTCGAGGTCTCATGATCCCTTTTGCGACCTTCTGACATGCAAACACAATGGGGGAGCCTGATTCGCTTAACAACCATGTTAACTCATTTAACCAATGCAGTGATTCACTGACCAACTGTTGACAAGAAAAGCCGTAAAGTGGGGCGAAACTCACTTCAGATAATGTGTCACATAGCAACAGGAATTTTTGGACTCAATTGCGGTTGTAAGTCGAGGACTACCTGTATACAAACAGCCTTTTGGGTGAAGAGTTCCCTTAGGTATGCAGTTTGGAGGGAAAAGTCTCAGCTAGCATTTTCCATGGAAGGCTATTTATGTGCTGCTCAGTGGATAAAGACGCTGAGTTTGTCGATCGGAATGTCAGCAGTTCAAATCCCTAGCACTGCATAACGGAGTGAGCTACCATTACTCGTCCCAGTTTCTGCCAACCTAACAGTTTGAAAGCATGTAAAAATGCAAGTAGTAAAATAGGGACCACTTCGGTGGGAAGGAAACAGTGCTCTGTGCGCCTTTGGCATCTAGTCATGCCAGCCAAATGACAGTGGGGACGTCTTCGGACAACGCTGGCTCTTCTGCTTAGAAACGGAGATGGGCACCATCCCTAGAGTTGGCTACAACTAATACACATGTGCGGGGGGGAACCTTTACCTTTACCGTACACATGGTGTGTTGGTGTGCAAGAGACAAAGATGGTGAAAGAGTCGTTTCTGGTTGGCTTCCATCCATGAAGGCACCACAGCATGTCAATCTTCTGCTGTTGTCGTTTAGTCCTGTTGAGAGTCCCTGTCCATGCTTTAGAAGTTGCGTCTTCCAACAAACGTGCTGCCATGGAGGCCTGCACGCTTGACAAGAGCTTCACCAGATGTCTTCTCTTTCTGTTGTAGCTGCTTCCCGAACTCACGAACCCTGACGAGTTACTTTCCTACTTGGATCCTCCCGACTTACCAAGCAATAGCAACGACGACCTTCTCTCTCTTTTCGAGAACAACTGAAGCCTTCTGTATTTCACTCCCAACACCCGTCGTGACCCATCTGTCAGCTTCATCCTTAGGAGTCTCGAGTTAACTCTTTTCCACCAGGACAAGCTCACCACTTGAGCATACAGCACACTTACTTCCTTCACCTCAGGCCTGCTTGTGTCCAAGTTTGGGTTGTGGCAGTGGAGAGGACAATCTGGTGTGGACCTCTTACGAATGCCTCACAGACCGTTTGTACAGCTGTAAAAAAGCTCACTTTTCGGGCTGGTTCCGCAGACCGAACGAGTGGATGACTTTTGGGGGGATATCTAGCAAGAAACCATCCCAGCCAGCCTGAGCAAGGGAAGAAAGAAACGGCAATAGGTCCACCCTTTGACCAGTTTTGAGAGTGTCTTTTTCAACCGTTGTTCTTCCATGCATTTCCTTCCTTTGGCTGTAACGTCTGTTCCTCTCGATCCTCCCTCAAGTTATGCAGATTCCAGTCTATCTGTCAGACGAGCTAAGGACAATCGTTGACAGTGCAGTTGAGACTCGGAATTCGAAAATACCAAAAAGCACAACGTAAGCAGTCATGTCATAAGTAGAGTTCTTACTCATATAACAAACACGTATCAAAGGGAGACATCAGGCAATGGAATATTCTTTTTCCATAGTGGGAGAGTCCTATGAAATCTCCAGGTTGTGGCAAGCATGTGTTTCTCCTCCTCCTCCTCCTCCTCCTCCTCTTCCTCCTCCTCCTCCTCCTCCTCCTCCTCCACCTCCACCTCCACCTCCTCCTCCTCTTCCCC
>JANHFO010003433.1:86971-103393 GCA_032468095.1 Pareas carinatus | reverse complement strand
CCCCCGCCGCCCGAGGCGGGGGCCGGCGGGGGGGGGGGCGGTCGGCGTTTCCCCAGTTTTGCATTCCCCAAAGATCCGCCGTGTTCGCTGCACGAGAGAAAGAGAGCGCGAATGCCCAGCGACCGCGGGGATGTGCTGAAAAGCCAATTGAGAAAGTGAGGGGAGCGGGCGGGACAGGGAAAACATCCCTCGGTGGAAGGAAATGAAAATCTGGAGGAGAATCTTAACCTGCTGGTTCTTTTTTATGCTAACCTGGGCTTTTAGCATTGGAAAATCCCCGGCTGTTTTCCCTGCATGACCGGGGGCGATGCGTCCTGATGTTCCAGGAGAAAAGGGGCAGAATCAAGTTGGCTGCCTGCCGATATACAGGTGTAAAATCAACGCGATGCGCTCCCAACTTCTACCGGCCAGGACTGACGTCTGCAGTTGCATTCTTTTTCGTGGGATAAGCCTTCCTGAAGTCAGTAGGGCTCCTTTTGGGGAATCAGTTTACAGCATTGCTTTGTAATCTCATTGTACCAACCAGGGGCATTATCTGCTGGGTCAACTAGTCCCAACGCTGGTATTTAGAATTAAGCAAAAAACCAGTTTGATATAGTGGTTAAGGGTATAACTGTGGGGATAACTGTGTTATGGGGATAACTGAGTTCTAGTCTCCCTTAAGAAGAAAAGCTACCTGTGTAATTTTGGGCCCACCTCTCTGTCTCTCACCAAAGACAAACCACTTTTGAAAATGTTACCACGAAAATTGCAGGGACTTGTTCAAGTAGTTGTAAAAAGTCTTACTTGAAAGCATAGAATTAAAATAACATTCCAGGGAAATTACTGTTGTGTGCTCTTGTGTTGGATTGCAGCCCGTGATATTTATTTATGAAGCAGGTCTAATCATCATAATAAACAGTTAGAAAGTGTACATTATAAAATCACTAAACTAATAGGATCTTTTTGACATGATCTCAAATACTCTTCTGTGAAATGAAAGTGGGTTTTTCTTATATACTAAAGTGTCTTCACATTTGGGTTTAATCTGAATTTACATGATAGTAACTGTTGAATTTCTTTGAGATGGGAAATTCTAAAAAGAGAACTGTCATTAAAAATGCAAAACTGACCTTGTTCGTGTTATCTCTTTTAGATGCTTGGTGCATATTTTTTTTAATGTGGTTTGCTTGATTTGTAAAATCAATGTGCATCAATGAAAAAATATTTTAGACTCACCAAAATGCTCTTTCATAAAACATAGAAGAAAGTATGATTTGTCCCAGATTAGTAAGTGACATGTAAATGGAGAAAATGAATAGTTCCTGATTTCATTTGCTTTTATTTCTTCCCAGAAGTGATTATGTGACCTCTGCTTCAACCTATTAAAAGAGCAGTGCTTTCACAAATGCTGTATAGATTAAATACAATCCTTAATCTTCTAAACCCAGATAAACAAGGAACTGGACAATATTTTTGAGAAAGGCAAGTGGCAAGGTCATGATAAAACTTGGTTGAGTAGTATAAAAAGTGCCAATTAATGTTATAAGAAAAACTTCATTTCTTTTCTTACTGGAATGTGATCCATTTGGAAAACTCTTGAGGCAGCTTTAAAACTAATTTCTTTTATATTTGCTTGAATATTCTAGTTTGTTTTACATTTGCATGCTCTTGAGTACCAAATGTAAGAACCTGTGAAATTGCAGACTTTAGTTTCACCTCTGTCCTGTCAGTAACACTACATCCAAAGCATATACTAACTACTCAAGGAATATCTAAAATACTACAAATAGTGCAAACAGCATTAAAAGCTGGGTGTGAATCAGAGGTGCAGACATGGAATGAGTAAAAAGAAAGCTTATTTGCATACTGAAATAATTAAGATACTACTACTAAAGAGCAATAAAAGAAAAGTTAAAAGAAAAATATAAAGGAAAAAATATAAATAAATGGCTTCTGATATTTACAGCATTTATAATTCCAAATACTTTTTAACATTTGCCCCTAATATTACATTTGCCCCAAATAACTGTTCTTTCTATAATCTATCCTGTCTAATTATAAAAGCCATAAGTCACAAGTTCATTTTTACACAAAACGTCCAGAATAATCTTCCCATCAGTGGTAAATGTAGATAAGGTCTTTGATCAAAGAAGTCAAAAGATATTTTAAGCACTGTGATATTAAAGTCTGTTTATATATTCATGTTCTGCACTTGAAGTCTATTAGATCTATTGAATGGAGCAAGCATTGAATCCACCCAGCACACACAGACAAAAAGCAACACCTTCTTTAAAAGGTCATAGCATTCCATATAAGTAAACTGGGTCAGAGGCAACATACATTTGTATATTATCTCCTAACTCCATATTTTTTAGAGATTTGGAAAGAGATTGTTAAAACTGCTTTAGTCAACCAAGCCACCATAAATGGCGAAGGGAAAATGAAATCCTGGCTAGGTCAGAACGACCTTACTCTGATCAGATTTGAAACAAAATAAATGATACATTCAGCAATAAATCAGGGTATTTCTAAAACTCAAGCTCCATTGTGGTAAATTCACTGTTGTATACTACCTTTTCCTGGTGTTTTTCCCCACACTTAACATGGACTTTTAACTTGGCAGGCCATTTAATTCTATGATTTATGCTGTCAATACTACTATTTATATTGTATTGCCAAAAATTCCTTTTTTTCACAAGAGGAAAATATCAGCAAACTTGAGAAACCCCCAAACTTGTAATTTAATTTAATTCACTTGGGTGAATGACTGGGATGGGGAACCAATATTGTCACTCAGTGGCAGAGCCACTGCATGTAAATATTTATACTAGGTTCAGTTCCAAGCATTATTTTATTGTTGCTACAGTCAAAGAGACTCTCATCAGTTTACAACATCCATCAATACAAACTACACCTATTTGTATAACAAAACCAAATAGTGTAAGAAATCTAACATACATAGCAGCAGGAATAATATAATGTATAATGTTAGTTCATACATCAAATGCTTTACCCCAAAAGTTCATACTCCAAGAAAGAAGCTATTTCAAAGTGAAGAAATCCCTATCCTTACTTTATTTGGGTAGGTTAAAAACCAGTTAGTCCTGCAAACACAGTGCCAAGAGATGTAATGCTTTCATAGTTAAAAACAACACTTTGAAGTCCACTTAGAAGCAAATACTGTAGGAAGCCGATGCAGGGCCTGGTGCATGGATGTGTGCCAGTCAGCACCCAGCTCTCAAATAATAGCCTGAATGAAACGTCTGCATCATCTTCAAAGGCAGCCTCGTATACAACACATGGCAGTAATCTACATTGGTGCGAAAGCAGGCATAAGTTATGATTGCGAGATTCTGATGATCAGGTAGAGCTGTACCTGGTGCACCAGCTGAATAAAGACTGTCTATCCACATGTCCATATCCATCCACTACCAGTAGTCAGGAATCTAGAACTGTCTCCAAACTTTAGACCTGCTCTGGCAGAGACTGTGCCATCCGATCAAGAATGAGATCGAAGAGACCAAGGAGATCAAAGAACAAACAGCAGCTCATTATTTCTAAGTTCAACTTCTGCCTGTTTCATCCCACCCAAATCTTCATAGGCTCTGCATTTTGGTCAAACTTTCCCCTCCACAGATTGGACTGGAAAAAAATTACCTTGCCTGAATCTTGGGCAAAGCAGCAAGTTGGGATCTGTTCGACTTCATGTTTCAAGGGTCTGAAGCATTATTATTCCCCTCATAACTCAAATTTAGATTCAGGTGATGAAATAGATCATTTTTGATAAAACGGAAATACATGAAACTTTAAAATAGCCACCACTGACACGAATAGCAGGATTTTAAAAGAGTGTTTCATTGCTGGGGAAGAAAATAGTAACTCTCCCCTCCCCTTTCAATCACATCTTCAAATATTCCTTTTCTATATATTTATCTCCTTATGGGTCATTTATGTTTAACTGTGGCCAAGCACACCACTGGCACACCTCTCCTAATCTAAAAAGAAGTGGAATATACCAGGCTGCTATTTATGCTACAAAATGGAATAGTAAAAAAGGGGAAATAACAGGTAGTCAAATGATGTGACTGGAATTCCACAGAGTAGTGTTCTGTATGGCAACAATTTCACTCAATTCGTGCTTATTAGCTCTAATATCCATGGTAACTGACAAGTGTTTGTAAGTAGTGTCTTAAGCACTTCTCATCTTGAGCTAGTACAATTACTTACTCCCCCCCTTTACTCGAATCTTTTCATTAATTAAGGGTCTCATAAACTTCAGTCCATTTTTTTACCTGGGGCACTGAACTCTGAATCCACATGAATAAGATTGGCCTGCATAGATTTAGATTTTTTGGATAAATTACCCTGAAATATATTTTGCTCGGTTGGGTTCTGATTACCCCCTATCACTATGCATATAGGACTGCAATCTACAAAACCCCACAGCACTATGTTCAGCATAATATAAAAACTTGTGGTTCATTTGAATCTGAAGAAGAAGAGTGGCATTAAATTTGGTACATAAGCGGACACGCAAGCCTTACATTTTCAGAGTACCATTCAATATCTTTACAACAAACTTTCAACTGCAAAAGCAGCATAACTAACAGCAAAAATATAAATTATGAGAAGGCACACCTCTCTAGAAAAGTCTCTAATGCTGAAAAGAGAGAAAGGATAGAAACGAGAGAATGACCAGAAGCAAGTCATAGAAGCAATCTAACAACAGGCATAGACTCATCCTTACTGCCATGTCTGGCAATGAACAGAGCAAAAGATAAGGGGAAGGTTACTTAAGTCCATATTGCTGCCTGCATGGTAATTAAATTTACAGCCCTATTTAAGAATTAATAGGTTGTAGTATAATATTGCCTTCTGTTTTTTCCACATTCGTTTATTTAACAGATAGCTTGCCAAAAGTGAAGTTATTGTTGTTGTTGTTGTTAAGACTTATATACAGCTGAACAGTGCTTTACCGTATTCTCTAAGCGGTTTACACAGTCAGCATATTGCCCCCAACAATCTGGGTCCTCATTTTACTGACCTTGGAAGGATGGAAGGCTGAATCAACCCTGAGCCAGTGAGAATCGAACTGCTGAACTTGATGGCTAATGGCAGATGGGAGTCAACAGAAATAGCCTGCGGTGCTGTTTTTAACCACAGCACCATCATTGTGAATATAAATGAGTGAACCCTAAAGTATTTTGAATACTAAAATATCCTATAAAGTCACATGTCAGGGAGATGGATGGTGAATAAATTTAATAATAGATATAATGAATAAATAGATCGATAAGACTAAATTATTGATCTATTATCATAGATTGGTGAGATGGATAACACAGAAGTCTAATAATAAAAATAAAATTTTTGCATAGAGATATGCAGAGGAGAAAAAAATATTTTTCTAGGTTAAAGGGGTCATTGATTAAATTAAAAAAACTAAATTCAAGCCATACATATTAAATAAGTAAATAATGAGGAAACCACTCTAAATATATTGAGCTAATCCTTTTTCACCCCAAACCACTGTGCTATTATTAAGCAATTGTACTATACACAACGATGTATTCTTTTCTTCTCAATATTTTGGAGATATGATATTTATCTCTGGAAGATGACTCTTTTCTCAGCTATCATTTTATAGAAGAGATCTTATCCATTCTTTAATCAGCTTTAGTTATAATATTCCCGTCTGAAAGGAAATCTTTCAAAGCATAGGTGTTAGGTAACAAAACCTTAATACACATCGAGCTTTGATATACATTGAACAATTTACTCTGTAAGTGCTTGACAGAGTTAAGGCTTTGGGAAAAGAGAGTAAAACAGAGAGAGAGAAAGATTCCATAGAGTGCCAAATGAAACTGGCCTTTTGAAAAATTCTATAGAAAGTAAGAAGAAAATATGTCTATGTAGAAAGAAAAAAGCTCCATTATAGCAGTTTCGGACTTCAAGGAGAGCTCACTTCAACTATGTGCGCAAGAATGGTCTGTAAATCTTGAACTGCATCTCCCCAACACACAATATGACAAACAATATGCTTCTGTGAATGCTATGTGGTCATAGGCATTTCATACAATGCCTTTCAAAGTGTTTTTTCCATTGCTGTGATTTTGATTTGACTGCAGTGGGATGATTCAGTTACAATTTATCTCCTTCAGGTTCTCCTTGATATCCTGCACTGAACTTTGCATCTGTATGGGGTAGTGTTCTTCAGAATAACTTTTATGACTAGGAAACTGGATCAATTCTGCAAATATGCCCATTTCAAATGTTACTTTTACATTTATTTATTTTTCTGCTTATGATTAGCTGTTTGCAGCATGGCTGACAGAGGGTTTCATTTCTTATGTGGTCCATCAAGGTGATGGCAAGGATCCTACAGAGAGCATTTGAAAGGTTTCCAGAAGGTTTTTTTTATTCTCTAACTACCCCCAAAAATATGGAAAACTAATGAAGGGATTTTAGGGACAAGCAGGCACACCTACGTAACCCCTCTCCTGCGCGAGCTGCACTGGCTGCCGGTGGCCTTATGGGTGCACTTCAAGGTGTTGGTAACCACCTTTAAAGTGCTCCATGGCATAGGGTCCAGTTATCTGCAGGACCACATTCTACCCATTGATACCTCTCGCCGCCCGGTATGCTCCCACAGAGTGGGCCTCCTCAGGGTGCCGTCAGCCAAATAGTGTCGACTGACGACCCCCAGGGGGAGAGCCTTCTCTGTGGCAGCAACCACCCTCTGGAACGACCTCCCCCCTGCTATAAGATAAATTACTGACTTTCGGACCTTTCGCAGTGCCCTGAAGACGCATCATAGCCACGTCTCATCCTCCTGCGTTCAAATCTAATTTTAATTTGGTGGGATATAATTTTACCACTCACCTTTTAAATTTTCAACATTCAGGCTTTCTTTAATTCTTTTAATCATGTTTTAAACTGTATGTATTGTATTTTTTAAATTGACTGTGAGCCATTCTGAGTCCTTCGGGAGAAGGGCGGGATAGAAATAAAATTTATTATTATTATTTATTTTATTAAAAACTGAACTGGCCGTGCTTAGTCTCTTCTTTATTTTGTTACAAAATATTGGTTTATTCAAAGAAGGAACATGACTACCTTTGAATCCCTGAAATCTTTGTCTATGATAGACAGTCTTTTAAAATGATGTTACAAAGAGCTTGCCCATTCTGCTAAATAAACTTGATTCAGGGTTTCAGAAATGGCAAGATACATCCTAGATCAACTAAGGATGGTGGGTAGTGTAGTGCCTCATTATCTAGCATGGTGAAAGATAAGTCTAATTCTTTCTCAGAATAAAATTGCTTGAATAAACTAGAACTTTTAAAATATACATTATGTGTACAGAAATTGTTTTCCTAGGTTCGCTTCTTTAATTTTTTTTAAAAAAATCTATAGCTATTATTTTTGGACAGAATGTGATAAAAAAGTCCGTTCACTGCAAAAGACTATTGCCATATTTCAACACATAAGATACGAGCAGTTTATTTGAAGGGAATGGTATTCATCAGAGTTGTACAAATCAAAGGAAGGTTCTGCTTCAATAAAGATTGTAAGTATAAATATAGCAAGCAGGGAGCTTTGCTTTGCTTTCCTTGCTTTGCTCTCCTCTGCTCTGCAGCCTGTCTTTATCCCCAGTCCTGCATAGAAACCTCTTCTCCAGGTGGCATTGGTAGGACACATGGAAAATAGCAGGGCAAATTCTGATGCCTCTTTATTTTGACAAAGAAAATCTGTTATTTCTGCCTCAGAAACATCCCCATCAAGGTGAAGCTAAGGCAACTTGCTCAAATCTAGTGTTCATAAAGAATGAATATTATATAAAATATAAAATATTATATAGATATAAATATTATATAGAATATAAAAAAGGAATGGTGTTTTTTAAATTAAATTAATCAGTTGCTGATAATTCAATGCACAAGATACTCAGGGAAAGACAGATGCTGTGACACACCATTTCACCTTGCTGGCTTTGCTGTGACTGTATCGTTTTTGGATAATCTTATAATTCTGTTTGCAAAGCATCCATTTCTTAAAATAATATTTCCAAATGCAGGGTGAACTACTTCATTGTTCACACACACACCCCAAACTCATCTACTGGTTCCAGAATGTGTTAATGTACCAGAATGTCAAGATATTTAAGATTTTGAAAGGTGTGTCTTGGAAACAATGACATGTTGAAAATCATGACAATGGGCTCCTGATTATAAAGGTGATTGGGATAGTTAATTCATTGAAGCTATCATTAAGTGAAAGTGTGACTGTGCTTTGATCTTACTTCAGCCTTCCTGATTATAAATACCAGGATTGGTCACCAAGTTACTTTTTTCATCATTGAAGTAACTGCGAACAATAGACAAACAATTCAGTTGCAAAATAATATCTAGTGATGGAGAACGATCTTTTTTCAAAGATGCGTGGTGTACAAATAATAAAAGGGGTGCTTTTGTAAACCACTGTGTAAAGCTAACACTTATTTTCCACATGTATACTAAATCATTTCCCCATTCACCCCCAAAAAGTTTAATTGGCACCTGAAGAAACTAAAGGCAGCCTTTTAGAAAAGTAAATGCAACTGGAACTTCCAAATTCTTTAAGGAAGGGATTAAGCATGAGAGATAAATAAGGTTGCTGATGTCAAAGAAGCATCAGCACTAAAAGCCATAAGTCAAGGACTGCCAGTCTTCCCTGACAAGCAAAACCATCAAAAAATATTTGGGTATAACAAATTTTCCATTAACATTAAAAATTACAAGTTGCAAGTGTGGTGTGTGTGTGAGAGAGAGAGGGAGTGAGGGAGAGAGATTACATTCCCCCCCCAAACCAGCAATATTTCCAGGTTTGAAATGTAATTACTAGCAAACAGAGGGAAAATAGTGTGGAAAGCCCCCCTTTCCAGAATAAAATATTCTTTATTTCTAATATTAAAAGAGGCAGTTCCCCTGAAGGAGAGGAGGAGAGACATCTTGAAAAGCAACTCCATTCTGCTGTAGGAAATCCGAAGAGGTTTTCTTTAGGTAGGTGTATTTTTAATCCATTCAGAAAGCTGGGCCGCTCTATTCATGGCAAACAACAGTCAGGAACTCCAGATAAGTAACACAATAGGCAAGACAAACACCTAGAATTTGCATTTCCCCTTTGACTACAGAGCCAGCCATGATCCCGACATAACCCCATAGGAACATATTCTTGCACAAGAACAGGCACCTCCTTTCACAAAGCCTCAAATAATGTATAAGAAGCCATTGACCCCCAACACCATTTTGTCATCTACCCCAGAGACATGCTACTATTTGTCTCTGCTTACTAAATAAAATGAACACCTTCTTTCATGCAGCTGCTTCCAATTCATTTCAGTGTCTATATACAAATGATTGTGCTTATATATACAAATGATTATGAATGTATCTTTGATTGTAATCACAGTTGCCTATTGTATGTATGTATGTAGACATAGAGCATGTATTCCAGAGACAAATTGTGTGTTCTGATACACTTGGCAAAATAAATTCTGATTCTGATACCCCAGCTTAGAACCAGACCAGATTTTTCTTCCTACAATAGTTAGGACTGATGGCTGGATTTACCCACAAGTCATACAGCATATATACAGGCCAGCTATATAAGTAGCTTGGCATCTCCTAGTCGTATATGTACCATGATAAGGAGGCAAGATATTCAAGTACCACCAGAGTACCACTGAGAAGAGAAGAAGAAGGTGCATGTTATCAGCATGTGTGCCCTGACAGTTGTCAAATACCCTGCCATATAGTGAGCTGGCCCAAGGAGGATGTGGCAGCTGTTGATGTGAAGATCTAAAGGTTCCTTACAATGTATAGAGGTTTCCACCTCATTTCTAACACTCTAACACCTAGAGACTGTATACCAGAGGATGACATAGTTTGGTGAGTGTCAAAGCCACTGTCCTGGATGAACCCTATAGTGTACAGGAGTACATCAGTAAGATGGCCCGCCAAAGTTGAGGTGCTGAGATAATGCTTGAAGCAGCAGCAGATAAGGGAGGAAAATCAAGCAGAGGAAGTGCCATAGAAAATCAAGATCCCGCATGGGATGTGCCATAAACACATAGCTGAGGGAGCTGACATTGGGAAATGCTAAAAATGGCTGGAAAGGACTGGAATACAAGGCAGCAGTGAGGCACTGATCATCACAGCATGAGAACACCAGATTCAAAGAGTAGGGGTCTATCACAATAGACAGAATCCCAGACCATGCAGGGATTTCCCAGAGAAAGTTAATAGTAGCAGATCATAAGAACATCTAATGGCAGGCAGGAACAGCATATACAGAACAGCACAACAAAGTAGATGACTTTGTGTACAGGAACATCTGCACAGTGCATGTTCCATCCAAGACCAGGTGGAAAATTCCACAGACGGTTATGGAGTACAACAGGACTAAGATTCTCAGATCCAGATAGACAGGCGGAAGGTACTGGTCAATTGACCAGTGGTAGTAAACAAAAACCAGAAGATAATGATAAATATAGAGTGTCAAGTGACAACAACATAAGGAACAAGGAGTATGAGAAGCTGGATAAGTACCAGGGTGTGAAGGAGGAACTAGAAAGGATATGGGAAGTAAAGATCAAAATGGTTCCAGTGGTAGAAACAGTCTTTCAATTATGCCTACACAGCTTTCTTCTTTCTAGGAAAAAACAGATGAAAAGCAAGATGATGATAGGAAAAGAGTAAGCAGTGACTGCATTGGGAATAGAAGGATGATTGGAAAGAGAAAAAAGATGGGTGTCTACAGTGAGAAACAGAAGTTGAAGCAGGTATCACAAGAAATCACACACACATTGATTTTTAGTAATGAAAGCATTATTACTTTACTACAAAAACCGAACCAATTTTTTAAAAAAACACAACTCTTTGTGTGAGCTGTTTGCAGAAGATCAAGAAACTATAGATAAAAGGCATTGGATCCAGATAGTTCAGTTCTCTTAATCTATAATCCAAATTTCCTCCTTCAGAAAGTAACATCTTCTTGGCACTTTGAGTTCTGAAAATAGCAAGGTAGATCTCTCTAGTCAACAAATGAATTTCAGAGACCTCAAGAACAACTTCTGTTTTCCTAGAGCAGATTGTCTTGCTAAACTCTTCTCAGAGCTGCAGGGATTCATACATGTGACCAATTTAAAATTATAGATCCTCCAATAATTGAAAAACAGAGCTAGCTTTAATAGAGTTTGTAGTTGCGGAACCTTATCTCCTCCAGGCTTGTCCTTCTACTGGTGTACTGAATATTACATGTAGTTTGAAACCATCCACCTTATCTTTTCCAACACTTTATTTTCCATGTTTGTTATAAATGTTAGAGGCATGCTATGTGTTAGTAATACCTCTTGGCCCACAGAAGGTATGTGTTTGAAAGAACTATAAAGACCTTTGACTGTTCAGTAGAAATATGTCATCTGTCTCAACATTTTGTTCATTACTAGTAGTTATGTTTATGTGTGTATATTACTTCTTTATGTATGTACCAGTTCTTCCTGCTACGATACTCATTGTATTGTGATAATATTATTAAATCCCATTAAAACTCAGGATATACACACATACACAAGATATTTTACTTTTGCCTCTATTATACCTTTGTCATGTGCTTTTCTTTTTAACAATAAACAAATTGGGTCATGTATAGAGAAAAATAAGAATATAAAAGTGGGAGCTTGCCCATTTCCCATTTTTTTAAAAAAACAAAACACTGCTGTTCTATTGTTGAATTATTTTATTTTTTGGTGCCAGGCAACTCCTATGAGACACCTTTATTTTTCTTGGTACTAGATTTTACAATGAGAAGGATTGTTTTGTGTTTGTCTCTGATAGTCCCATTGGTTCCAAATTGCCCATTTTCAGCAAGTTAGCTATTTTTAATGTCTTGAATGGGAAACGATTCATTGGTGTAAAATTGGAATTACTTGGCAATGTATACACCCTTGTGGTCTATATCATAGTCATAAAGCATCACAGATTTTGCTATTTATTAAAATAGGGGAAAGTTAACTAAAAGAACTCAAGACATATTTTTTTGTCACAATTGTTACAAAGGATATGACATTTGTTCTCAAATCTTTATTCAGAGTGCAAATCTTATTATGCTTATTTATTTCTTTGTTAAGGCTAATGAAGGCAAACAAAACAGTATTTTGTTGGAATAAGCATTTCAGAAAAGTGCTCCTCAGCTATAAATATAGTTTTCTGCTTAATGTTCTTTCAACACAACTATGCCTACATTCTTTAGATATAACTTATTAAAAAAAAGATAGTTGCAAATTAGAAATAATAATAAACACTAGCATTAAAAAGTGCATTACTGTAAAAATGCATTATGTGTTGTAGTTAATAAGTGATGATAACTTAAACTTTTGATCTTTCAAGGGACAAAGAGAGAAGAACTAGAAACAGCACAAGTATATTTCACATTATATGCGTAACTTGATACTCTTTCTTATGGACTCAGACCCCAACAAGTGGAATGGCAGGAGGTAAGCTTAAGCACAATTGGCTTGATTCTCCAGCTGTTTCATGTCACAGTGTGCCTGCACATTGACTGCACATTCTATAGAAAAAATAACCTGCCAGAAGCAATAAACTAACAACATAATACAGAGGTTTTTCAAACCAGGAAAACTATATTTCTCTCTCCTTTCAGAGGAGTCAAATTTTACGTGTCACTTTCTGAATGTTCCTTTCTGTGCATGAAGTAATAATGAATGAAGTTCCTGTGAAAGAATTAATAAAGAAATGACCCATTTCCTCAAGGTGGAAATGCTTCTGAATAAAATATAACACTGAATTGTCACTGTCCTATCTGTAACAAAAGCACTTTAATAACCACCTTTCAAAGAAGTTCCACTATGTTGAATTCTATTTTTAGAAGTCGTGGGGGTATACCAGCTGTGTAAAGCTGTTCTAGATTTTTTTAAAAATCTTCTGACTTCCTTACCATTATAAGAGGACATGATCATTGTTTCTTGACAAATTATTTTTCTTCTGGAAAGATTCAAAAGCAACAATATGTTACTCTGATCCAGTTTTTGATGCAGAAAGCTGAAAGAGACTGCTGCTCTTTTCTTTAGCATTTCTTTTGCTTAAGAATCAAAGGCAGGTTATTTTAAGATAGAGATGGCTATTTTGCATCCTTCAGACATCAAGTGGCCCAACAATTTGCTTTTTGCTCTCTTTGAGATTGTGCAATCAAAATTTGGCAGCCAAACTCCCAAGGACAATGAAACTTTCTGCAGTTCCATTCTCGGTTGGGAAACAAAAGAAAACTGGCATGTTAAAGAACAATTAACCTCTCTTTACACATTGACCCACAAACAACTTACAAACCTATGAGAATTCAAATCAACCGCACAACCAAACAGTGACAGTACTAACCTTCAACCAGTCCACAACCCCCTCACCAACAATTTATCTCCCAATGACCCTCACTGGATCTCTTTATCATAAGACCTATCACAAATCTCACACCTAAACTGACCCACACAAGACCCCCTCCTAAGACCCATCACAAGAATTTCACCAGATGTGACCCACCCCTGACCTCTTCCAAGACTCATCACAATTCCCTTATCTCACCTCACCTGGCCCAGACCTGACCCAGACCTGACCCCTCACAAGACACATAGACCCTCCCTGAAGTAACCCACCCATCACGAGACCTACTGACAACACCAAGCACTTATAAGTAGAACAATGACATTCCTAAAAATCTGCTGAAGATGTTACCTAGTCTGGTAATGAAACATTACCAAGCTCAGTGAACGAACCTCCACTCTCATCCTACAACTGAACTACAGATATTCACCAATATTGCTAACCTCTCTTTCTTACCCATAAAATAGGAAAATGTCATTTTCACAACATACAGATTGAGCTCATTTAGTAATCACAGTTAGGATTGGTAAATTGGAGGTTAATCCAAGTGGTCACTAAGCAAAACAGTGACTGTGCTTATGGTCTTGCTTTAACTTTCTTTTGCTTTACAGACCTGCAAAGGCCTTGAATGTGTGGATTGGTTGCAAAGTTACTTTTTCATCACTGTTGTAACTGTGAATGGTCACTCAATGAGGCAGTGGCTAATGAAGAACTACCTGTATAGTCACTAAACAAGCTTCGAGATACATTTTCTTTGTGTTGTAAGATACAAAAAAGCCTGAGCTAACAATAATTAGAGTGAAGCAGCAGCCTTAGTTAGACAATAGCAAAGTATTGAATAGCAGGAAAAATCCAGGTGCCACCTGGTCCGTCCTGCTTCCATAGACCTTCAATTCACAGGAGCAAATTGTTATGGTGAGCTCAGAGTCAGATAAGAAATTATATGATGAACCAATGCCCAATGCCTACTGACAATTGGGGTGGGTCATAAATCAGCAAGAGCAACTGTCTGACATACTCTGAAGATGAAACAGCTGAGCTGCTACCTTCCCAAGGGCTCACTGTAAAAGCTCCCTGCATGGAAAAGAAATTGCACCCTTCCTAATGAGAACAACCAGGAATGACTTTCCTTAACTAGAGCAACAAAGCTAAGCCTCTCCTTTGGAAACAACTATCTACTAAACCAGACTCCGTCTCTTGAATTTTGGCTTTTAATTCCATGACTTTTACTTGGGATTCCAGGCTGGCCAATAAACCTTCCATGAGGCTTTGACCCTAGAACCTCACAGTGACTGCTCTTTAGACATCTTCTTTAGATGTTTACTATTTACTATTTTATTAATTGTTACATTTATATAATGTCTGACTCCCAGCAATTCTTGGATTTGGAAAGTTTCAGACTTTAATAAGGCAAGCTTGCTTGACTTTTTGAATTTCTTTCCTGCTTTCTTTGTGTGTATTGTGCTCCCAGTTTCCCTGCCATTTGGGCATTTATTTTGAAAGACCAAAAGTAAAACTTGCAACCATCTGTCTCGTGTGGTTGTCTGTAGTTATCCTGGAACAGGGCACAAATGATAAGTGCATCATATATACCTCGTGCAACTTATGTGACTTATATAATTGTATCACAGATAGAGAATTGAAATATTTGTGTAAGGACATCATTATGGTTTCTTATCATTGCCTATGCTGGCATATTTTAAGCTAAGTTCATATTCAGTACAGAACACTTTGCCAACAGCAAGATTTAATTTCCACTCCAACAACTTTGGGGTAAGGAAAAGAAGGAGATGTCATTTTGTTCTTCTCAGGTACGTAAACATTTTGGGAAGTGCCACCATAGAAAGCTACGAATACCACAGAGTTTCTATTTCAATTAAAACTTGAGTATTTACTGGATCCAAAGTAGATGTACAATGGATTGAGAGAATAGTTGAAAGGGCAAGATCTTAGCAGCAATTTTCAAAGCACCTACCAACTGATGCTTTTAACTGGAAATGCGAAGGATTATGTTTAGGAAAGACATGATGAAACATATAAGCTGGAGCCTCATTCACCTTATTTTTCCTCTGTCTGCACCGTCATGAATCCAATATTCAAAAACCTAAATACATAGGACTGACCACCAGTTTTGCCCCTTAATACATCTTGATGTGTTTCCCCAACTTCCACATTGAGCAGAAAGGTCTAGTGGGTGTTTCTCCTTAGCTTATTCAATGTAAGAATACAATCAGGAATCATCATGGTCTCTGATCATGTACAGTGTCCAAATGAACTCATGTTGAAAGCACATTGTTAAACATTCCTATTCAACTCCTCAGTTTTAAAAGGTAGTTTGCATATAACTGTTAAGGAAAATTGAGGATTTGTTTTGGATGGTGGGAGTAGGGGTCAAACTTGATTGGAAATGTTAAGAATCAAGACCATTCTAACACTGTCATGAAGAAGACAAAGTCGGACTTCCGGTGGCACCGCAGGCATTGAAATACGGACTTTTAGAGTCCACCAGCCCCGGGATTGCATTAAGCTGCTCCGACAGCTTAAAATCAGCTGTTAGGCGGCTGGAAGCCTTTCCCCCAGGAGAAGAGGGAAAGGCGAGCAGTTGGGTGAGGGTAGAGCTCCCCTAAGTCCCTGAATTCAATTCTGGGGCTGAAAGGGTGAGAGCTCCTCAGGGAGATCCGGCAAGCTCCGCGCCCAAGTCGCTTCTGCTGAGGCAGAACGAAACGCCGCGACCACCTCCGTTCAAGAATTTTTATACTATAGTCTTCGGAACTGGACAGAGCAAGATCAGAACTCCTGGCAAGTAATTTTTTTTCCATGAAACCTAACTCTGTTGCTAAAAGTTTTCCTTCAAAGGATACTGAAAGATACAATGTTTCAAAGATGGTGCTGTGAGAGATCAGAAACAGTAAAGTGAAAGTAAAGAGAGTTTTGAACTAGCGAAAGCCTTTGTTTGAAGTGGAAGTGCTTTCGTGGCTGTTTAAGGCTACTGGATTTTAAGTTTGGT
>JANHFO010003433.1:60163-77091 GCA_032468095.1 Pareas carinatus | reverse complement strand
GAGCTCCACGGGTGCTGAGAAATTGATCCACGGAGCTCAAGGAGGCTTCTAATCAGGTCCGCGGGCCTAGTTAGAAGCGTCCCCAAGCGCCCCGGGCCAATCGCCAGCAGCAGCGTGAAGGCCAGAACAGACTGTGGGGAGAAGGAGAGTGGGGAGACGAAGAGCGGGGAGAGGTAAAGTCGGGCCTCACTTACCTACCCTGCTGCTCCTTGCCTTGCTGCTCCTCTCTCTGCCATGACTGTGGGTGAAGCTGCCTTTGCATTTGAATTCTGGATACCCCTTTCCACTGCCTCCTCGGATTGGCCCAGCACAAGTTGGCTCCTCCCCCTTTCACTAAATGTTAAATAACTCCTTTGAAAATTTATTTTGAGAAATTTTTGTTGTAGTTTGCTCCTTGATGGGAAGCAAAGGTATGTATGAATTTTCAGTACTGTAGCTTTTATGGTTTTTGAGATATAGCGATGAGTCGGACATAAGTGAGTGAGAAGGGAATGATAAATGAATCATTTTTGACAAATATTACTATAGATTAAATTTTTAATAAATATTTTAGACTGTATAAAATAAAAATATGGAGGTCATAATATTGACAACTGAAAAACTTGAGATCTCAAGCATAAATAGATTTAGGCTTATATTTTTGACCCTTTATATTTCAAATACTTATTTCACTGGCAATTTATATACTGACCATTTATACTTACAAAATTATAGGCTGAATGAAGAATTTCTTTTTTTAAAATGCAATCATTTAACATTTATCATATTTATAAGTAAAATAATCATAAAAAGGAAGTTTTGTAAATAAGAATTCTTTCATCATTTGAATGAGGGGCTATATGTATACAAGGGCAAGAAAAAAAGTGACTACTTTTTATCATTAAGCCAAATTTTATACCTCTAAACTAGCTATTTATCTTATCTAAACTGTCTTCTTATTAATTACTATTATGCCAAGAATTATTTCATTGGGAGAGAAATTGCCTTAAATGCATTGTTAAATTCAAATGACAGATGTATATATCTAAATTAGTATTGATGACAATGTGATAAGTAAGCACATTTCACAAGGGACTGTTTCAATTAAAACTCCATTTGAAGTCCATATTTTAAATTTGTGATTAATGACATAATTTGAATTTTGCAGTATAAGAAAGATACAAGGATAAAAAGAAACGATTCTTTAGAAAGAGTACACCTAGCTGTGTGTGATGAGAAAGATGAGATGATATGGCTAATTTCTTTCTGGCATTTTTTCCCCAGACATACAATATCTGACATTTCCCCTTAATGTCTGTTTTGCTGATTTGCTTCAGAATTTATAAACGGAGTTCTAGATTTTTAGCAAACAAATAAAAAGAAAAAATATGAGCTCAGGAGATGGCCATTATTTAATCCTTTTCGGAATCCTGCAGAATTGGTACATCCCATAAGGAATATTGAATTCCTTCAAAACACCAGACAGACTCTGCCTTCTTAAAATACTTTGTATTGACAAATCCAATCCCCAGAGGGGGGGCGGCGATATTACTTTGGAATAGTGAAATTAAAATGTCAGATTTTCAGCCAATATATCCAACCTTAGGAAATAAGTTAGCTGTCAGTTATTTTCTTGTGCATCATAGTTTGCTCATATTAGTGGTTGATGGACAACCTACTGAATATGCTTTCTGATTCAGGCCCTATTAGAAAATCGCATTTCTCTAACTCTGGCATTCTTTTATTCTTTGCTAAACTCCCTTAGTCTGAAGGTAAACAGTGCACGACATGCCCAGGGAAGTATTAGGCAGCAGGAACAATTGTCCAAGGCTTTTTTCCAAGAGAGAAGATTAAATTCTTCCTTGGAGAATAGCACAAGGCAGCATTTCTGAGTGGCAGTGCTTGGACTGACGTTGAGGGTGCTACCACTGCAGGGGGGGCGGTGTTTGACAACTGGCTGAGACTGCTGAAAGCCCCAGGCCTTTGCCTAGCTCCAGAGCTGTGGCCAAGTGTCTCTATGCAGGGCAACCTAGATCCAGATTGAAATAGGTGAGTGTGGGTAACTGGTATCATTTTTCAGTGGCAGCGCTGGCCTTAGGGCTGAAGTCAGTGCAAATTGGCTAGGATTGCTGAAGTCCGCTGATGTCTACTCCAGATCCAGGCTTGGTTTTCTCACTGACAAGTGCTTCAGCTTGGGGCAGCCGAAGCTTTCCACCACAGTGCATCTGACATCCCAGAGCCTCTCCCATTCCCCTGAGGCACCTACTCACTCCCTACCTGGGACTCCTTCTGCTTAATAAGCTTTGAGATCACCTAACAGTTGCAACTGGGACAGCCTGGGTTGCAGATATTAAGCAAAGTCATCATGTAACATTCTGCTTAGCAGTCATTTTGCTCAATCACCAAAATTCTGGTTCCAATTGTGGTCATAAGTCCAGGACTACCTATAACAAAGATAAACAGGTCGTAGAGTTTTATATAGCAGATTTCCCAAATCTAGCTTCCATAAGCAAGCCACATTTGGTACTCAATCAGAATGAAAAATGAAAATGGTTGCCTTTTATACTGAAACCCAAATTTTTTATGATGTGGTTGCTAGATACGTTCATTAATGAAATACCACAAACATATGGTGATAGCAGATTCGATTGTTTTCATCAAAATTATGTGATTCTAGTGCAATTCTCACCCTTCTGAATATGTATGAAAACCGTGATGCACAAAAAAGGGGTACCTTTCACTTGAGGACAATTGCCAAAATATTTAAAACTTTTAAATCACTTGCCAAAATATTTAAAACTTTTAAATCATTTGCCAAAATATTTAAAACTTTTAAATTTCCTTCTTTCCTTTTATCAAATGCAATGAAGCCTTGCTCTTCTGGATCTCTACACAGTGGACCACATTCGATGGTGCTTCATACCATTTATGTCAATGTACACCACCTGAATTATGAATATATCAGGCTAATGATGTAAATGATCAAATGGTATTGTGTCATTTCCCTCACTACAGTGACATAGAACTTGGTCTTAATTTGTGCAGATAATAAATCCTATGAAGTGGTCATATTACTCAAATTTGCGCTATTCAAAAATATTTATGTGTAAAATATGGTAATTGGTTCCATCTCAACAAAAGGTGCAATAACAGAATCTTGCACGTTTGAAATTACCACTCCCCTCTCTTACCTTTAGACCCTGAGGCTCCCTCTACCCCCACCTCTCCTTCAGACTCACACTGCATTTATCAAACCATTGTCCAAGTTGTGGCTCTTTCTTCTGTCTCCCAAGGCCATTTCCACATATGTCAATTTAGTAAGTAGATGTCAATTTTAGTAAGTCAATCATGTCCATTGTTTAATTTCTTTTAAATTGGTTTTAATTGTAAATATTGTGTTTTTAATCAGCTGTTCACTGTCCTGAGTCCTGCGGGAGAAGGGCGGTATACAAATCCTGTTGATAAATAAATAAATAAATACCATTTTTCTCCCATTGATCTATTTAAAAAAGCTTTCACTGTACCATGCTGCATTTACTAGTACTTCTGTACTTAAATTCACAAGGCTTTTATTACTACATCTCATTAGTCTTTTATTTTTCACAATCTCTGATAACCTTCAAACTGCTGATCAAGTCCTCCATTGCTCAATAGCCAACTTTCCTTTCTCAAATTCCTGAGTTGCCAAGAGGCTTTCAGAACTGTAGCCAACCTATAAAAATTCTAGATTTCAGCAATTTAACCAACTAATTATAAAACATTATATTCCTTGTCTTGAAGTATTTGCTTATTAATTTGAATTATATCAGTTGAAGTTCTATTATGTAGTTCATAGAATCTCTAATCTTTAAAGTGCGAAATATAAAAAAATATTTTGAATAATATACAGATGGTCCATTAATAGTTTTAGTGTAAACATTTAATTACCTTTTATTATCTTTTATTAAAGATCAGGTATCAGTATCAAGAGTTAGTCTGCAAGTTGGAGCTGAAATGTTAGATAATAGTTTCATGCTTGGTGATCGGGACCATCTAATTTCACTTGGTATCTTGGCAGGTTTCAGATGAGTTTTCATGTTTATTTCAATCCTACAAACTTTTCACATAGATTTCTCTAGAGGAGTAAAAAGAAGTCACAGAAAAAGTAGAAGATAATACTTAAACAACACAAAATAAAACAGAAAAATAGTAAGAAATGAGTATTAGAGTAGAAAAAGGAATAAAATTCAGTGAAGAACATGGTACGAAATTTCTATTAAAAAGGAAAGAGAGGAAATGAGAAAATAGATAAAATGCCCTTGAGAAGGAAACAAGTATTATGATTTAAGGCAGAGTTTTGAAACAGGAGTAATTCAAATTTCCTTCCCTTCAGAAGAAATTTTACCCAGAGGATGTAACTGGGAGTTTAAATATTGCTCCATTAAATCACTACATTAATCAGCCATACTTTTCTATAAATCAGAGTGAAAAAACAATTTTACACAAAAGATATTATTGAAGAGTGGTTTTTCATTCACACCAGCAAATATAAAAGTGTAATTCTATAAAGAGCAGATTGTAATACCATTATACGAGGAAGACACCCAACATTCCTTACCACTGTTTTCTTGGTTAGGTTTGCTGAAATGGCCACTTTGAAGGTCATGCATTACAAGGATGAGCTCTCATTTGCATCTGTCCTTGTCAAGGAATATAGAGTTGACCTTAGGCATAAGGTATGAAGGGTTGAGCCTTTAAAGAAGTACTAGCAGAAAAGATTATACAGCCTTAAGTAAAATGGAAGCATGAGAAAGACATTCAAAGGATTGATTGATTGATTATATGCCATCAAGTTGTTATCCATTCTTAGTGACAACATAGATAATTTTTCTCTACAACAATTTTATTTATTTATTAAAGTGTCTCTAATCTGATCTTTCTTTCTGGTTGCGGAATTCTGGGAGTTGAAGTCCACCCATCCTAAAGGTGCCAAAGTTGAGAAACACTATTCTAACATATACTCATCACTGCTATAACAAAGTCTGTCTATTTTGCTGCTGGTCATCTTTTCTTTCATTCCATCTTTCCCATATTAGACCCTTCTTCAGAAAGCTAAGCCTTTGCATAACATGCCTTGTGTCAAAGTGGGAATTCTGATTTGTTTGATGAATCTATGTATGGTTTGTTTTCTTGGCTCTCTGTGGAAATTTTTTCCCTCCAAAACCAAAGTTCCAAAGTTTCAACATTATTTCTATCCTGCATCATCAAATTGCACACTCAAAAATTATTTTGCAAAATATAATGCAGGACAAAATTCTTCTTCCTTTCTCATTCTTTCTTTCTTTCTTTCTTTCTTTCTTTCTTTCTTTCTTTCTTTCTTTCTTTCTTTCTTTCTTTCTTTCTTTCTTATTTATTTATTTTTATAAATTTAAAGACCAGATGATTCCAGATGACTCTGACAAACTTACAATTTAAAAAAACAAACAAACATATAGCCAATAAATAAAGAGGGCGGGGGAGGATAGATGTGCACAAAAATATGTGATACACATAGAGACAACCTACAGGCTTTTTATTGTTCAGAGTTTTCAGGACTCATGTTGACTCTTCATCCCATTAGGAGCTGGACTAGATAATTTATTGCAAATTGCCTAGAGGTTTTATTGTAAACTACCCAGAGAGTTTGGCTATTATGAGATTTGAATCTTTAATTTTTTTTAAAAAAAACAGTTTTTAATGTCATACCCACTTTTTAAATGGATTTAAATATTACTACATATTAGGCAGCCTTCCTTTTGGGTGAAAAATTGTGGCTTTCAGCCATCAGCAGTTCTATGACTCCTAATAGTTATATAGTTATTAGCCGAAAATGTAGACATCAGAGTCCCAAAATAGCAGGCAGCATGTTGGGGAAATGTAGGGGAAAAGCTTACATTTGTTTCATTCACAAAAAAATCATAGAACTATGATTAATTTTTTTGCAGCAACTAGGGTAGATGCATTTTTGATAGTGTCCAGATTAGATATTGATAAAAAAGAAAGAATATGAAAAAAATAAAAAATAAAGAAACAAGAGGGAAAGTAGAAAAACTGCAGGCTGAGAAAGTATACATCCTATATGAAAAAGTACTAGAAAATAGGGTAATTTCCTAACATGAATTGAAAGTAGGGATAAGAAAAAGGATATGGAAGGTGCTTGTGACATCATGAAAAGCATTATCTTTATAGTACCATATATAACTGTGGAATTATGCTAATAAAAACATGCTTTATGGAATGATGAAGTGAATGAGGCTCTAGATGACAAATATTGTATACAAGATTCTGCTTTAAAATATGAAAATAGAAAATACAGCATGTATAGAAAGTAAAAAACAGTAATTGATATGAAAAGGGAAGCAAAAATGATTATGATTAAAATAATGAAAGATTCAGCATGATTTTGATGAAAATTAAAATGCTTTATAAATGTGTGAAAGGAAATAAACCAAATGATTGTAGAGAGAATGAAAATAAATCATTGCATGGAAATGGCACTGTCAAAGAATGGTACTTGAATTGTATAAATGTGAATGCTACGAGAAATAAATAAACAGCATTTATGAAAGGAAGTCATAAATGTTGTTACAGTGTTGAAAAATTGTCTTCGTGTATAGTTGATATAGCTAAAATATGCATTTGTAGTGGCTGAGTAGCTTGTTTCATGTGTGTGTAAAGACTAAATTTGTGGTTGAAGATTAGAAGAATGCCTTCATTGCTCCTTTACAGAAACAGAAATGTAGCAACAGTGAATACAAAGGCAACATGGAGATTAATTTAACTTAAAGTAGACTTGCAAACATGCTTGGCAGATTTTTGACTGAAAGGGTACAAAAGATGAAAGTAAGCAAAATTTGAAAAGTACACTGACTTTATGGTTAGGTGTGAATCGCAGAGGTTTGCTGTTCAGCAGATCATTGAATAACGTTTGACCTTTAGAAAGAAAGTTTATTGTTGATTTAAAGAAATTGGTGAATAGGCTTAAATTATGGGTTTGTGCCAGTTATAGAATTGAAAGGTGATAGACTCTTATCCCAATCAGCAATCTTGCAATTAGCATTTGAGAAAATAAGTGGAATATTTAGAGAGTGGTTCAATACTGAGCAAGGGTTGAGACAAAGATTTGTGAGGTTTCTTCGATTGTTTACTATGTTTATAGAAAAATGTAAAGGAATGCTTATGGTGATGATACAAATGTTTTTGTTAAGGATGAGAGTATCCTGCAATTTTGTATGCAGACACTGTTGTGTTATTGGCTTCAAACTCAAATGATTTGCAACTACTTAGAACGAGGTAGTTGTGTCTGACAGGGAAAATGGAGTGAACAAATTGCAAGCTACACATAAATACCCCAAAACTAGACCAAGAAGATCAATTTGTACACCTTGGCAGAATGTTTAATGACAATGAGAAAATGGATTTTTAAATGTGCAAATGCTGATAGAAAGGCAGTGGGTGTCATATGGTTTGTTGTGAGGAATTAATGCTTCTTGAAAGGTGAAAATAACTATAGGAGAATGCTTTGCCAAGTTTGTTACATGGAAATAAAAGTTGCTGTGTCAGAAGAAGCATAAAAATAATTTGAATGCAATGGGAATGGGTTAGTGAAGAAGTCTATGTGGTCAAACAAGAAAAAGGAATGGCTCCTGAATGAATGTGGACCAGATACAAATCTGAGTGACTCAGGAAAAAAATAACTCAAGAGTTGCTACAATCATTGACGAAGAATGGAGGGGAATGGAAAAGTTGAGGAAATTATGCTTGGCTGGCATTGATAAGGTGTTGTGTGCCAGCCCATGGCTCCGCCCCTTTGGTCCAAAGGGGAGTCTGACATATCGGAGGATGAGGGGGAAGCAGGTCAGGTGCCCATTCCTACGGCTGCACCAAACGGGGCGGATTCGGGAGAGAATAGAAAAGGGCAGAGAAAAGACGAAGAAAGGGGGGCAGCAGCAGCATCAGGGAGGTGAGAGAGCCTTGTTTTATCTTTACCCAGAGGGAAGGGAAAAGGTTTGTTTTTATCTTCAACCTTCGTAGTTGGAGGGAAGGAAGAGACCTTCATTATAGCTTAACCCTCGCAGCCTAGAGGGAAGGAAGAGACCTTTGTTTTAGCTTTAACCCCTGTAGTCCGGAGGAAAGTTGGAAGCTCTGTTTTAGCTTAAACCCTCAAGTTTTGGAGGGAAAGGAGGCTTTTATTTTTATTGTAGTCCTTATAGCTTAGAGGAAGGGAAGGGGCTTTTTTGCGCCTGGCAAGAGTGGAGGTCAACCCAAACTGCGCCTGGCAAGAGTGGAGCCGGACAAGGCCGGGGCCAGTGGAGATCAAGAGAGAAGCAAGAACTGTTTGAGGCTGGAGGCAGCAAGAGGGAGTAACTCGGGACATTGGCAGTTCCTTTGGGGCTAGCGCTACACAGTTCATGCCTTTTTATTTAGTTTACTAGATGTTCCTCCATTGTTTGGCTTTGTGTATCTATGTATGCACATTTATTTATTTATTTATTTATTTGGGCTTATATACTGTTTAACAGTGGTTTCGGCAGTCTCTAAGCATTTTACACAGTCAGCCTATTGCCCCCAACAATCTGGGTCCACATTTTACTGACCTCGGAAGGATGGAAGGCTGAGACAACCCTGAGTCAGTGAGAATCGAACTGCTGAACTTTTGATGGCTAATGGCAGATGGCAGTCAGCAGAAATAGCCTGCAGTGCTGCTTTTAACCACTGCACCATCCTGGCTTCTAATAATTTACATTATACGATATTATTTGACCTATTTTTTCCAAGTAGGCCTATATAATCTAGGAGAGATGTCAAAGAAATCCTCTACGTATATCAGTGGCCGAAAAACAGGGTCATGAACCAGTATAATTTCTCAATTAAAGAAGAACATCTTTGTGCAACGTGTCCTTGCTAACAGATTAGATCTGGGAAAACTGCTGGATTGGTTTAGAAAGTCAGTTTAAAACAGATGTATGGACTGTGTCTGTATGTGAAATCCTACTTACCTCTCTCCTCAGATTTAAAAGAGGGAACCAGCTTAGCTCAATAGAAATTTCATAATTTAAAAGCCAAATGCATTTTCAAAACTGATTTTAAGAACGCAAAAAAGTTTCTAATGTTAATTTTGACTGGAAGCAGGAGAAAGTTGTATTTTGAATAATCTCATCCAAGCCATTTAGCTTCCAAATTTAGGCCTTTAAATATAATAACAAGATGAATTAAATCCAAAAAAATCTCTCTACAGAAGTCAAAAAATTACTGTTATATTTCTAAGAAGGAAACATTTATACGTCTTCTGATTGATGATGTGACATCAAATCATTTTTTACTCCTAGCAACCACACACATAGTTTTCTCTCATAACAATGTAAACCTCATCTATTCTTTCTGGTGTCTCAGTGATGAACTCATTGCCACTGTAACTGAGTTCATACACCTCACTGCTGGTCATTGTCTTCTGTTTCTTTTCACCTTTCCCATCATTAAAGTATTCACAAGAGAGTTAGATCTTCAGATAATATGCCCAAAGTAAGATAAGTTGACCCTAGACATTTCTGTCTCATGTGAGAAATCTGAGTTGATTTGTTTGTGCTCCATCAGTTTGTTTTCTTGGCTTTCTGTAAGGTTCTTAGAAATCCTCTTCAATACAAAAGTGCAAAGAAATCAATACACTTTCTATCTTGCTCCTTCAAAGTCAAAATTTTCTGTTCTATAGAATGTATACAGGGATTGTATATTTCTGATCTTTGTAAATATATAAAGGCATTGTCGCATTTGAATCTTTTCCAAGACCTTCATAACTGCTTTATCAAGTTTTTGTCCGTGACATATTTCTTAATTGCTTGTTCCTTTACTGTCAATGGTTGATCTTAAAAGGCAGAAGCTATTCATTACTTTGATAATTTCATTCTAAGGCTGTTTTTTTCTACCTGTTGTAAAGACATTCTTTCTGTGAAGATTGGCAATTGTGCTAGATGGAATTTTTTAACGCTCTTCAGAGAAGTTTTGGTTTGAAAATTGCTTAGCAATATTTTCTATTCCCTTTTTAATCCTGTATGTAAGAGAAAGTGGAGGGAAATTTTATTTCTGCAGAGTCACATACTCCCAAAAAGATTTTGTTCAGAATTGCATCTTGTAAAAGACAACCGTACAGGGCTAAACCTCAAATGGAATTTTACTTAACCATATTGATATCACCTTCATTTGCTGTTGAGGAAGACATGTATGCACATACACAAAGGGTCAAAATGACTTTATAATGATCAGGATGAATTAACTCCAGAGCCAGAACATAGCCACTGCTATTGCAATCAGCAGAACATCTATGGAGCTGACTGCCGTCAACACAAGGAGATCTTCTGTTATAATGCAGGAATTAAGTAAATTGGGTATATGGTTCTGATAACCAGTGCAACCTCCTTCTCTACATTTCCTAGTGTCCAAACTGTCTTTGTAAGCTGATTTATCCATGTATTTTGAGTCTTGCGCAAAGGGATATCACTCAGCAAGGTCTGCTTGATCAGGCTCTGAAGATTTTTCATAAAAATATGGGAGAATTTGTAATTTGGATCCAGGTTGCATAGAGGGACAAATCTGTATCTCATTACTTAGGTGATTGAGAAGGGAGACAGTACAGTGGAAACTCAAGTAATTTTTTCCAACAATACTAATGACAGAAAGGGATGAAGGATGTAGTAGGTAGAACCAATTCAAGCAATCTATTTTTTCTCTCCTAGCTTCTCTCTCTTTTTCTAAAACTCTCATGCAGAAAGGACAGGTAGCTGTAACCAGAAGAGAGATTGCTTGCAAATTAAATTGATGGATCCATAAAGCTAAATCAAGAGCCACAGCTGTCAACCCTTCTATAACTTGCAGTAGTAAAAAGCAATCTTCATAGTTACAGACATATGGACTACAATGTTTAAGAAAAAATACAGAATTAAGAAAAATGTACATGAAATTGAGAGTTGGGAAAGCTGAGCAATTACTTTAATGTGCCAAAAAACATTTTATGAAAAATGGGAAACGAAATAAGAATGCAAATTTAACTCCAATTCCTAAGAAGGAGAGTACAAAGAAAATACAGAGAACAATTTGCTGGAGAATATTACTCTTTAGAAGTGTACAGAATGTAAGATAATATGCTCTTATTGACAGATTGGTGATACAACTTTAAAAGGAATTCTGTCCCACTGTGTATGAAACATTAAGAAAAAGAGAAAACCAATGGGAAGGAAATGATGTAAATATCTCAAATAGTAAACAGGTTAAAACTGTAGAAACTTTTCTAAGATCAGAGGTTAGCTCTGAAAGTTACTAATTCTGCCCATTATAGAACATATAATAGGAGGAATGATTATTCCTCCTATTATATTTTTATATAATATTTTATATAATAATATTATAAATTATTATTTATCATTACCTATCATACATACGGTGCGGTGGCTCAGTGGATAAAGATGCTGAGCTTGTTGATTGGAAGGTCGGCAGTTTGAATCTCTAGCGCCACATAACGGAGTGAGCTCTCATTACTTGCCCCAGCTTCTGCCAACCTAGCAGTTCAAAAGTATGTAAAAATGTAAGCAGAAAAATAGGGACCACTTCAGTGAGAAGGTAACAGCACTCTGTGTGCCTTAGGCATCTAAGTCAAGCCGGCCACATGACCACGGGGACATTTTGAACAGTGCTGGCTCTTCAGCTTTGAAAAGAAGATGAGCACTGCCCCTAGAGTTGGCTACGACATACATACAGCATATACATATCACACTATTACCTTTAAGGTTAAGCAATATTGTGAATGTTACAAGAAGGAATTATTTAAAATAAGCAAGAGGGATTAAAGGCCTGACATAGGAGAAAAGAAACCGGGGCATGCCTAATTCTAGTTTATACCAGCATTATTCAATGCACCACTGCACAAGTTTCTGTCCTTGCAAACCAACCTTGCTTTCACCATATCAATATACTGCTTCATGCACAGCATTCTGGTCTTTGAACTTTATACTTCTGATTTCTTGAGGATCTCATCAACTCTGTCTCACTACAGTTTTCTGTTTTCACTTTATTCTCAACCCATTTATTCTTCCATCATATATTTATTTGCTTTCTGGTTCAATCGTCATTCATTCTTTTATATAGCTAAATCTAAAACGTATTGCTTTCATGTATTAATTCTGAATGGTACAACCCTCTGTTTGTACTGCTTAATGAACTTTTTACAGTCTATCTAATATTTATTGCAAATCATTCATAGTCTCAGCCAACATGGCATCATCTGTATATAAAACAATATGCACATTCACATCCCCAACAAAAAATTTAATAGCACTATAAATATTTCTGATATAGTTATCTATAAAGACATTGAACAAGCAAGAAGTCATAATAAAGCTTTTCTTACTCTCCGCCCAAAGTTGAACTACTTGCTAAATATTCCATTTAGTTTTGCTCGTGTATAAGGAAGATATGATGAGCAGTAATCTTACTTAGAGCAGTTTTACTACATTCAGCAACTATCCTTAAATTCACGAAATATTCCATAATTAAACCTATGCACACTATTATGCATTTTCTTCTAAATCATCAATTAACAAAAACTGGAGTGTAGTTCCCCCATCCAGCATACAACTACCATGAACATCTTTTTTATTATTGTAATATGTAATACCCTTCTAAAGCTCTTCTCAATGTCCCTCCAGTTATGAACCCGTGATTTTTCAGCAAACAGATGTGTAGGACTTTAACAGATGGCATTGCGTTCAATTGTTCACTCAAGAAGGCATCCAGTCTTTTCCAGATGCAAAGTGGGCCTCTCCAGTTCCTCCCTCATAAGCCTTATCATTTGGTTTATCTGAAGCACATGGTACTGAGGTAAGGTTGATGATAAGGTTGCTGTATACAATCCCCACAATTCCTAGTCACTAATTCCTAGTCAGAGTCCTTTGGTGGTTTGGCAGCAAAAACTGAGGCTTCCCCCTGGACTCTAATCTCCCTCTTCCACTTCTCTTGCTATACTTGGTGGGAGAAGTGGAGGAAAAAAGGCAGGGAAATGAATCTTTAGTATTCCTGTTCTGTTTATACTGGAAAATCTTCTTCTCCCTTTCCCTGCTTATGCACCCACAATGCAATGGGGGTGGTGAAAGTGTCTTGTACAGCCTGTACTTCCACAGTTTGGATGTGTCACTTTTGTATGCAGATACCAACTGAAGAATGCATGATTCTGCATCTGGCACTCTATAGTCAAGTCAATCTTACCATAACTCCGACCCTCTACCCCTTTTCAGTCACCAGTCCAAGGGGGGAAGTGGGTCTTTTTGCTGGTGGAAGAACCTGTTTTTCCTCCTCTTATTTCTCCATGTAAGGATATTAAGAAAGAAGGGATGGAGAAAAGGGTCAGAGAACAACATGGTGCCATTTATCTGATCAAAAGTTTTGATCATTGCACAGAAGTGACAGCACAGAATCCTCACATCATCCACTGCTAGTTCCTGGTACCAAAGGGGGCATTCTTTATTATTTATTTATTTATTTTTGAAATTTTTATACCGCACTTCTCCCCAAAGGGACCCAGGGCAGTGTACAGTCGTTTAAAAACAGTTAAAACAAACAAACACATTTTAAGAAGAGATTTAAAAGTAGCATAAGAGTTGTGGCTGAATTAAGAATCGAAATATAAAACCGATTTGAACTGACTCTAAAATATTTCAATTAAAATTACTAACATAATTTGAGCAGGAAAAGGTGTGATTAGGCCAAACCGGCCTGGGTAAAGAGATAGGTTTTTATGGCACGGCGGAAAGCACGGAGGTCTGAAATAGTGCGAATCTATGCTGATCTGAGTAGTGATTCCTGGTGGAGAGGTTCTTGGGTCTTTTTGTTCCTTTTTGGGCTGAATGATTGGGATATCAGAAACATCAGACCAGCAGTCAAGTAAGCTATACGCCAAAAAAGCAACTGCCAAAGAATCCAACAGCAAACAACCCAATCAAACAATTTCTAAGACCACCCCTACCAACACTGACAGGCAAGTCACTAGAATATAAACTGACAGCAAATGGCATTCCTTACTAGCACTGATGATGTTAACTAGTTTGGGTAACGAAATGTCTGCAAGAAAACAAGCAAGCTCAGAGAGCATCATGGACCCCTCATGTCAAGAACTCCCACTTTTCATCATTGCTGATGAAAATATTCAAGAAAGTTCCTATGATCTCTCTGAATTCAATATCATTTCTTTCAGTTTAACCTATTGCTGTCATTTCAGTATAAGACATTATGTTAAGTAAAGACTTGGGACATTTTGTTTGCTTTCATTTCACAGAGACTAAATGCATTGGCTTCACTGGTCCGTGGCAGCCTCCCCAAAATTCACAGAAATATCATAACTGCACTCATTACTATTGATGTACACGCCAGAGACATTGTTACAGAGCTTGTACAACAAAAGGTACATTAATTTTGTTTGCATAATGTGTGTGAATTTACCATTTTAAAACATCTAATAAATATATTCTATTATTTGGCAAGGTGGATTCTGTGGACAATTTTGACTGGCAAAGACAACTGCGCTACTATTGGGACCTCGATTTAGATAACTGTGTGGCAAGAATGGCTTTATCTCAATATACCTATGCCTATGAATACTTGGGTGCATGTCCAAGATTAGTGATAACGCCACTCACGGTAATGTGCTGCTGTTATTTTCTTGCCTGTAAAGTTTAAGAAATTATCTCTTGCAGATGTGTAAATTATTTCAGTGGAAAGAGTCTGTGGCAAGAGAGGTTTGGGAAATAAAAAAAGACTGAGCAATGGCAGGTTAACAGAGGGAGGCTAAAAGTGATAGATTGAAGGTTGATGACATTGAGAGATAGTGATTATCACCATGGAGCTTTGGGGCTAAACTTTTTCCTCTCACAAGGTAAATCTTGCAGCCAAAATTATCTTTTTAATATCCCCTCCCTCTGCCAAAAAAACCCTACCGGGAAAGAAAAAAAAGAATAGAAACATTAATAAAAGAACAGAAAAAAAAATACAATACGGGTCCCATAAGACTGATTGGGGTAGCCCCATGGGACTAGTTTAAGCATAAGGTGAAAAATAAAATTAATTGTAATGCCCAGATTTCAATTCTAGGCAAAAAGCCTCTAGTCTACATAGCCTCAGGGCTACATTGGAAACAGATTTAGAAGACAAGAAGAAGGTTTTTAAGAAACCAACTGCTTTTTCTTTCCTCAAAATTAAATCAAAGATCCAACAAAATCCTATATAATTATTGTATGACTTTAATGCTGCAACCTACCGTAATTGTGCAGTTGTAGTTATGTCATATTCAGGTTTCCTTACACTATCATGCATATATAGTTGAATATGCATTAACTCTTATCAGGATCGTTGCTATCTTTGCCTGATGGGAGCCCTGCAGCTTGACCTAGGGGGAGCCCCGGCTGGACCTGCTGGTACTGGTAAAACAGAGACGACAAAGGATCTTGCAAAAGCACTTGCCATCCAGTGTGTGGTGTTCAACTGTTCAGATGGCTTGGATTACAAGGTATGACATTCAAGCAAGGAGAGGGTTTTTTATACTAAAACATAGCAATAATTTCTGTAAAATAATAATATCAAAGATGAGTGTTATTTTTATTCAGTGTGCAATTGACTTTTGGACACCTTTCCGGTTGGGTGGATGAGTTTTTTGTAAGTGGCATGCATGCACACTGTGTACAAGTGGAGCTGCATGCATGCCCACGCTTGCCTACCGGTTGCACAGCCTGGTAGTGGTTCAGTTCTGAATGGGCCGCAACCCAGTAGTGGGCCGTGTCCCAGGAGTTGAGGACCCCTGCCTTAGCTAGAATAGAATGAAAGAGTTGAAAAAGAGATGGTAGGAAACAATGCAGAAAAAAGCCCAATAATTTTATGGAGAATTAAACATTAATGGCCCTTGATAAGACAGGATTTTAAATACATTATTTCTCATGCTAGTGATTCCTCTAACAGAATTAATTACAGCAAATTGGATTATTGCATGATTATTCTATAGATGTCTGTTCAGACCCTTTCATACTGGCCATTGCAAGGTCAATAGCTTTGCTTAAATATAATGCCTAATATTGGTTTATTAAATAAGCTAGAATCTATTGTTTAAATATTCAAATACTAATTGCTTGATTTGCATACATCTTTTCTGCATTGTTCGAAACTTGTAAGTAGTTCTTTTATCATTGGAAGGATGAAAAATTGATGCAAATTAAAGAGAATCCTTAGGGGGCATCAGTCACTCTTGGAACTGTTTTGTTGTTTTGCTTTTTTTTAAAGCATTGGTTGGCAATCAGTACAAAAGTTTAACCTAGTCCCTAAAGGGGTGGACAGATGTTAGCATAAAGTGAGTGAAAAATGACAGCAAAGTCTGTTAGGTCACTCAGTAATTGCATCTATTGAACTGTTGGTATAGATTCTAAGAGTAACTATGCTTTTAACATCTACATATAAATATTTATGAATAAAATCCACAATCAGTTATAAAAAGGCTGCCCTAGTTGCTGTAAAGAAGTGCTGAAGCATGGCAGGGAAAGAAGTTTGTTGCTATTAAAAAAGGATGGAAAGAACCATGAAATATCCACACCTGCCTCTTAGTTTTATGGACTAAGTTTCAGTTTTGATTTTCTCCTTTGTATTTTTCTTTGAAGATGGGATAAAGCAATGTAACCATAGCCATTAAACCAGAATACCAAGCTTAGATGTAATCTCCAATAGCAGCACACAAAATTGTTCATAAATTAGCTTCAAACTATGGTTTGCATTTTAATTTATTATTATTATTATTTATTAGATTTATATACCGCCCTTTTCCGTACAACGGACTCAGGGCGGTTCACAGCCAGCAATAAAACAATACAGTACAGAAGTAAAATTAAAACAAAATTAAAAACAAATATTAT
>JANHFO010003433.1:8752-27294 GCA_032468095.1 Pareas carinatus | reverse complement strand
CCAGCAGATTGGCCTGCAGTCTCTTTCTGAAGCTCTTGGCGCAATCTCCTGTGCATCATGGCATCCACTAAATCATCCCCAGCTGTGATAGCCTCTGGCCTTACATCAGCATCTGCCTCCTGCTCCTTCACCTCCTCCCCTCCTGAAACTGGCAAAGCAGCTGAGGGGGAACATGGAAGAGCGGAAGGTGGAACAGCCAGAGCACAGGGCCTCTCATCCACCAATTCCTCATCATCTGAGCCCTCATCCTGCAAGGAAGCCCTGGATGAAGGCCGAGGCACAACAAGGGATGAGCCTTTTCTTGGAACCACAGTGAAGTGTTTTGCCAATTTATTCCAGATCGTTGACTTCCCAGTCTGAACTATTAGGAGGGCTGGTAGTCTCCCATCCAAAAATGTACATCTGACACTGCTTAATTTTTTGGTTGAACAGCCAGCAGCTAAGCGATGTTGTATCCTAATCGCTATTTAGTTTAGTATGATCAAGCACTGGCTAGAAATTCCTAAAGCAAATGGCTGCTAGAAATTTGTTGGATTATTTTAATCTTGAGAGAAATGTTTGGATGAAGAGTACTGGAATACTCCATCCAGTTTTGGTCAACACATTATTTTAAAAATGTTGAGACTGGAAAAAGGGCAAAGAAGAGCAACTAAGATGATTAAGGGCCTGGAGACAAAAACATACAAAGAACGGTTGCAGGAATTGGGTTTTGGCCAGTCTAGAGAAAAGAACTAAGGGGTGACAGGACAGATGATTTTCAGTATTTGAGGGGCTGCCACAAAGAAGATTAGGGTCCACTTATTTTCCAAAGCACCAGAAGGTAAGAGAAGAAACAACGAGTGGAAACTACTCAAGGAGAGAAGCAACCTGGAATTAAGGAGAATCTTCCTAACAATGAGGACAATCAATCGGTGGAACAGCTTGCCTTCAGAAGTTGTGGGTGCTCCATCACTGGAGGTTTTTAAGAAATCTCCACCTGTCTGAAATGGTAGGGGGGAGCATCTCCTGCTTGAGCAGGGAGTTGGACTAGATGACCTCCAAATATCCCTTCCAGCTCTATTCTGATTGAGTGTTATCACTTGCCAGGATTATTACTCACCAATTTTAGGTCCTTTTCAGTGAGATGGTGTGCGAAGGCAACAAATAAGGCTTTTGCCTGAGTTGTAATCCAAGAACAGCTGACAAATCATTAGGTTATGCTGAGCTGTGAAGCCTCGGCATCTCCAGATGTCTTTTGAGTCAACTCACTTAAGCGCCCAGGGCCTTCAGAGTCGAGGTGAGAAGAGTGCTCTTCAAAGGCAGCAAAGCCCAAACTCCTTGGTAACAAAACATTTAGTCACCTCAGTGACATAAACAGACTCATTTGCTTAGGGAACAAGAAAGAAGCATGTGTTGAAGTTCAGACCTGAGATTATGTCATCTTTTCAAACTCAAGGTTAAGCATGAGGTTTAAGTGCTTTCCTGGAATGCAATTAGGCTGAAGTGCCTTGAAACTGGCTCTTAGCCTCTGTGTGATTTGTCTGAGCTCTTGATCTCCTTGAGGGATTTGGGAAGGGCCACCATTTTCCTCCTGCTAGTTCTAGGATTTCTGAGGTCCAGAAAGAGAGAACACATTTGGCAAGTCAGTATTTCAACTGCTTCCTGAAGGTGAGCTCACAGCTTATCCTACTTATCCGTTTCACTATCTTCTCTTATTGGTATCATTGTTATGATTATTATTACTTTGTTGTTTTGCATGTATACTGAGAGCTTATGCACCAGATACAAATTCCTTGTGTCTATTACACTTGGTCAATAAAACTATTCCTGTTCCTGTTCCTGTTCTTATTCCTATTCCCACTCCACCCTACACTACCCTACACTACCTTATCCTACTCTTAGACATATTGGCTTGGAACCCGCAGAGAATAACTTGGGTGATTGTCAAGATGTCCACTTAAGAATTAGACAATGGATGGCAAGAACGGAAAGGATGGCTTCGAGTGGGCTCTGTGGTGGTCTGAAATGTTATTTGAACTGCAGACCAAACTGAATAATAAATAGTAGCTTAACCTTACCATTTTGTTCTTACATGGAAAAGATTGAAAAACTGCATTTGGGGACTTGGAAATGGTGGGAGTGCAACTTCTGTGCCTGTTGGTAGAACTACAAAAGTGTTCTATGCTGGCACAGAGATGTCGCTCTCGCTTTCGATTCATATGACGCACTCTGCAACCTGTCATATTGGCACAATTTCTCTGGAGATAGCATTTCTTTCTTTGCCTGCTTTTATGATGATTCTCTGAAGTGTTTTCAGCTTCCATGTGCTGTTGGAGAAAGTTTTTTCCAGTCTGTGGAATTTGAACTGCCTGGTAGCAAGTCTTTCTTTGATGAACAGGGCTGGAAGGCCAGAATCTCCTTGAGCTGAAAAATTTGCCTCTGTTTGAAGTGCCACAGAGCAGCTGAGTGCTGAGACGGGATTAACAAAATGAAGAAGTGTGTCTAGATTGATTGGATGACAAGAAGGGAAGAAATGAGGGGGAAAAACCCACTTAAAATATGAAGAAGCAGAATTCAAATATATTCAAACATGTAGATTGTTTACCTTAAATATTTTAATTGCACAGAACTACAGAAACGACTGGATTGCAAGCAAATACACCAGCCAAATACAATACAGCATATTGTAATATAAATACAACGTGAAAATACAAATACAGCAGCCAAAACAAATGCAGAAAAATAGTGATTGCTTTGCAAAAGATAATACAGTTCTATAATTGTTCTAGCACTTTCCGCTTCTTCCACAGTTAGGATACTCCATGGTGTCTGCCTAGAGCTCATGTATTAAATAACACAGATGCAGCAACTTCTTCTGTCTCATGTAGAAAATTGCCACCAAATACCACTAACTGTTTTCTTTCTGGAACTCAGAACCTACATGGATGCTCATGTACTCAACTTAAGTAGAAAATTTATTTATTTGTTTAGCGTATGGCATGTCATACATAGACTAACAATATATATTCACATTTCAGTAAGTAGGAAAGATTGATTAGTATAGATAGAAAGCAACTTTCATAAGATGAAAAGCATTTTATGAATCTGCTTCTCTTTATACATACGGACCCAAGATTTAAATCCTAAGATTTCTTTTCCTATCCTTTTCTGATGGTCCAATTGTAGTCCAGTTGTCATACTGCCTTTCTATTAGCATCTGGTTTGTATCTACATGCTGTCCTGCCTGATATAATGGGACAACTCGCCATGGCTAACTCACCATGCTCAACTTGTCATGGATAATTCAACAATTCAATTTAATTATTGCTACAAATTCTGTTTATTTAGCTCTACAGATCAAAATAAAGTGTTCAGTCACCATGGATCTGTCAAGTTCTCAGCATTCTCTTACTTAAGAATCAAACAACCAATCCATGTCATAGGATAAATAGTTATTTTACTAGATTCAGAAAGGCTACAGAAAAGAAACTTGTATTTCCTCTGAGGCGAGGAATGCTAAAACTGATGCATCTTGGGTGTTCATGCGCAGTTCAGCCGATCCCCGTTAAGGTTCCTCCTCCATCACTATGGAGATTATCTTGGTGGCTTCTCTGTGTGTCATGTGGGCAGTCACATTTGATAAGCGTTTCTACACAGACATCCTTCTCTGTGTTTTTCAAGAAAATCAATCCCCCTCCCAACTCTCAACCATGGCAAATTCCCAAAGGATCACGGCCTGGTTCATTTACAGTCACAATAGATTTAGAAAGGAATTTGTTGCTATCTAACAATTTGTTGGAATACTAATATAAGGAGTAGTTGTTGAGCGGGTTGTTGATATATATATCAAACAGAGTGTATGGTCACCATGGACCTTGCTGCCTAACAATTTAACAGGAAACCGGAAACATTTACTTAGAAAAGAACCTACCATAGAGCCAGACTTGTAAACACTGCCATCTACTGACTGAATATCACTGAGGTTGTTGCGTGGAATACGAGGAAACTATATCACAACAATTTTTTTAAATAATCAAAAACTTATTTTAATTGTTGTCATTCACATTTCATTTTTCCCTCCTTTCTCATCATTTCTTTGATGATTTTACTCACCCTTTCTTTGATATTAGTGTAACTCTTGTCCTGTGGCGAGTTGCCCCACAGCAAGATGGCTGTGGCTAGTTGTTCCGTGGCCAGTTGGCCACAGCAAGTGGGCGAGGGAAAGTTGACCTTCATGAGTTGTCCTCCATATCCTGCATGATGCAGGGTTAATTTCCACCTTGCAAGCTCCAGTTTTCCCTGAACTGAAGATCTGTTCTCTTATGATATTGGGCCCTTAAAGAAAAGAAAAAACAACTACCCTGCAACCAGACATAAATAATGCAGTTTCAGGTGTTTTGGTGTAGTATAAACTTTGAGTCTTGCAAATTTTCAGATTGACCAAAAGCAGGCTGTGATCCTGCAGCCCCCACCCACAATGTAAGGTTGAAAAAATGTTGGTTTTCAAGCAGTTGCTTAGCTACAGCAACTGCTTGTTCATGGCTGCTGCTTTGGTCTTCCTGCGCTAGTGACTTTGGATTGACTCTGATTCTTTCTGACATTGGTTTGACTTCGGTTTTGGTTTTCTGGTATCTTGATTTTGGACTGGCTTCGGTTTCTGCACTCTGGTATTCTGACCTTGGACTTGACACTGTATAAGCCTATCTCTTTGCTCCATTTTGCTCCTCTGCCCAGAACACACACCTGTCGCAGTGGGTACGCAGAGCCCTCTCTGCTGACACGTGAACCAAGTCACTTTCGCATCACCCCAGAGCTGAGCATGCTCAGAAAGGAGTAGCGGCACCAGGCAATAACATCATGGGGCCATGGGCATGCTCAGAAAGTAGTGACGCCAGGCCATGATGTCATGAGCCACGACTCATTAGCCGCGACTCTTCCAGGCACTTGGTGCCTAAAAGATTAGCCATCACTGGCTTAAAGCAACACTGTCGACGCCAGAACAGAGCAGCTTTACAGCAGAATGATTCCTTGCCTGGCTCTGCTTGAAATTATGAATCGTAATTCATACTGAATAGAATCGTAATTTTAGAATCAATTACAGAATTGTAATTCCTACTGAAAACAAGCATTATTGATTGCTGAGATTCATATTCCGGTCTGCAATATGAACTTTATTGATTCCTTTGCCAAAACTAATTTTTAAAAAATCCAAAATGAATATTAATGCCTTGTTGAAAGTATGTACCGAAAATACAATTTAACAGTCAATAAATTATGGCTGCAATACTTTATATATAATACTTTATATATTTACCTAGAATTAGGTTTAGCTAAATGTATTTGTTATCTTATATTGTCAGCTAGAATTACTCCTGAGAGGACTATGTAGGATTGCGCTGTATGTTTTGTAAGTGAAAAAGAACGTGAAATAGACAGTGATAAATTTTTTGTCTTTTCTTTAAAGGAAAAAAGTTCACCTTTTGGCTAGAAAAAAAATAGATTCCCCATAGAGGAGCTTCTCATTTTTCATGATGATGGCCAAGAAATAAAGGAGAATAAAGCAATCTGTTGGTGGCAAGTTAACCTTCATTTTTGACGTACTGGAAAAACCAGAACACATCTACGTATTCAAACATCTGGGAAACAAAACCATCAAAGATGGGAGAACCAGAAGAGTGTAGAAGAGAAACAACTACTCACCTGAGAAAAAAAAGTTGAGCAATGAGAAATAAAACCATACTAATGTATTTGCAACCGATATGCTTGTTTAGCATGAATAGGCACAGTAAAAGAGGAGATGCAAATGTCGCAGCTAAGAAAACATGCATGAGTTACAGGACATAAAGGAAAACCAATAATGAAAGTCAAGGCTAAAGAGAAAGGAGAACTGTCCCGACAGCTGGAGAGAGGTGATTATCAAATATATAAAGCACTTTCCACTTCCCTGTGGACTAATTCAAGGCATAATGGATAGAGACAGAGGTGGTAATGGGCATCTATATAGAATATTATTTTATTGGCCAAGTGTGATTGGACACACAAGGAATTTGTCTCCAGTGCATAGGTTCTCAGTGTACATACAAACAACAAAGTGATATCAACAGAAGATATCAACAGAAGATACCAACACGACGAGGCAGTAGGAAAGATGAGAAGGATAATAGTCATTCAGGTCTACTACATGGGTAAATATCCTTGGCCATGACAGTGCTGTGGGAATTAGGTGTTCAGCAGAGTGATGGCATGAGGGGGGAAGCTATTTCTGTATTTAGTTGTTTTGGCATGCAATGCCCTATAGCAGCGCCCCAAAGGGAGGAGTTAAAACAGTTGATGTCCGGGATGTGAGGGGTCTGCAGATATTTTCTCAGTCCATTTTCTGGCTCATCCAGTATAGAGGTCCTCAATGGAAGGCAGATTATTTGCAGTTGTTTTTTCTGTAGTTCTGACTTTCTGTTAAAGTCTGTACCTGTCCTACATATTTATCTATTCCTACTATAGGAGTAGTAGTGTAGAGCAGGGGTCCACAACCCCCAGTCCGCAGCATTCCAGCAACCACACCACACAAACAAGCCATGTCCTATTCACGGGATGCAGGCAGCATGCAAAACCACACCTCCACCAGGTCACAGAAAATTTTTTTTCCCCATGGGACATGTCCCTGGTGCCCGAAAGGTTGGGAGACACTGATGTAGAGTACACGATAATGTAGAGTCGTGTATTCTTTATGTTAACATATTCAAAACATAGAAACAGAATACCACTGAAAATTCAGATTCTGAATCAAGAAAATCTGAACTGCACCCTTGCATCCTTTCCCTTCATGTGAATGCTTCAGTTCTGGCCTTACGATACTTTATATCTGACTAGCAGTTTGTACTCGTGCTCCACTACAGATTTGTTATAATTAGGCATGGTAAGAAGTTAGTAAACATAGAGAAAGAGAGAGGAAGAGAGAGGGAGAATGAGATAAAGAGAGAAGGAGAATGAGAGGAAGAGAGGAAGAATTATAGAAAGAGGGGGAGAATGAAAGAGAGGAAGAAAGAGAGACAGACAGACAGACAGAAACGCACACACAGAGAAGGGAACAGAATGAGACAAAGAGAGGGAAAGAGAAAGAGAGAGGGAGACGCACAGATAGAGAGTGATACTGAGAAAGAAAGAGAATAAAAGAGAGAGAGAGAGATACACACAGAAGCAAAGAAAAAGACAGAGAGAAAGCGAGGTAGCAAGGCAGGGTTGATAATTTGGACTGTGGACCTGTCTTGTGCTGGAGACAGCCCGTGGGCCGGACTGCAGCTCTGGAGGAGTGAGGCAGCCAGCCGGGTTGGATCGCCACGTGGGGAGGCGTGCGGATCGGATTGCCACGTGGGGGAGGGCAACTGGGCTATGTCGTGTGAGGCCTGCAGGCTGGATCGCTGCATGGGGAGGCCTACGGGCAGGATGGCTGCGTGGGGAAGTTTGCGGGCCGGATCGCCTTGTGGGGGAGTTCAAGAGGCACTGTCAGGACCTTCGGTAGAGCCACCCAGCCACCGCCCCCGAGTCAAACTTACTGCGCTCGGGCCTTGCCTCATCGCCCTGTTCCAGTGCCTTTTGGCCAGACGGAACCTCATGGAATCCCCTTTCCTGAAGCCGACCAGGGGCCAGAGGAATCGTCCTACAATCATTCCCCCCTTTCAGAAAAAAATGGAAAGGGTCAGTGCGTGCGCAGTGACTTAGAAGGTAGAGAAAAGCCAATCTGTTTGACTCTGTACATGCGCAGTAGATTTGACCAAAAAAGGTAAATAACTTCTTTAAAAATTATTTTATTTCAGTAATTTCTGTTGCAGTTTGCTCCTTGATGGGAAGGCAAGGTATGTAGAAAGTTTCATTAGTATAGCTTTAGTGGTTTTTGAAATATAGTGATGAGTCAGACGCAAGTGAGTGGGAAATGAATGATAAATGAATCGTTTTTGGCAAATATTACTATAGATTGAATGTTCAGGAGCAAAAACAATGCAACCTCTAATTACCTCAAGAAAAACAAGACTGCACTGAAGAAACACAAGAAACACTGATGTATTTCTGTCTGCTGTATTGGAAGTTTGCTAAAAAGCAGAATTAACAATGCTTAAAAGAAAAGCTTATATCAGGGAAATTTGCATCTTAAAAGTCTTTCTTTGGGAATTATGAATATCAAAGAACATGGTATTTTCCATTAGAAAATAAAATTTGTTTAAATAATAATTAGCATTAAAATTAAACAAGAGCTAGAGTTTTAAGCTATTACCTGTTACAGAATTGAGAATTTGTGCCTTCCAGATTGGTCACTATAATCCCCACCCCCAAGGTGTCAGTAGTATCTGATTATGGGTCACTGCCCATCTCTACCCTATTTTTATTCAGCACACTGCCACTGAATAACTTTTGGTAATGATGGCAAACAAAAAACAGCAATGTTATACTCCATAAGGTAAAGGTAAAGGTTCCCTTCACACATGCGTGCTAGTTGGTCCAACTCTAGGGGTGGTGCTCATCTCTGTTTCTAAGCCAAAGAGCCAGCGCTGTTTGAAGACATCCCCATGGTCATGTGGCCAGCATGACTAAACGCCTAAGCACTATTACTCTCCCACCAAAGTGGTCCCTGTTTTTCTACTTGCATTTTTACATGCTTTTGAATTACTCTGTTGGCAGAAACTGAGGCAAGTAATGGGAGCTCACTCCATTACATGGCGCTAGGGATTCGAACTGCCAAACTGCCGACCTTCTGATTGACAAGCTCAGCCACTGCGCCCCTTTGTTATACTCCATAGCATGTTTTAATTCATTTTATCAGGCTATTCAGTGCAGCAGTTAAAATAACTCATGAACAATGGTTGGTCTGAGATAACCATAACTCTGAAATAAGCATGACATTTTTGTTTGTGTTCCTGATCTTATTATTCATAGGTTATATAAGATGATCTTAGTATTTAACACCAACTTGTTAAATACTTCTAGAATTTATAATTATAGCACACCATTGGTTGATTGCCAGAATATTTCAGGTGCAATTCAAGGTCGTGATTGCCACCTTTAAAGCTATTTATGACTTGACACTGAGTTATCTGAGTGACCATCTTCGACTGGTTTCCTCTGTTCAATCTGGTATGGTAGGATGGGAATTTGGTCCCATCTGCCAAAGATTACTGGTTAGCAGGGACCAGGAGCAATGCCCTTTCTGTTGTAGTGCTTTCCCTCTGAGATTAGGATGGCCCTGAGCCTACTGCCTTTCAGAAGGCCTTGAAGACCTGACAATGTTTCCAGACTGTTCCAGAGTGGGTGAAAGGCCTTATTCCTGGTTATGCCCACACTAATAAATTATATTATTCCAAATGCAGTGACTCAGCATCTTAAAGATACCAAAGAAGGTTTGCTCTCTGTACTCCAACAGTTCAAGTCCCAGCATTGTATGATGGAGTGAACTGCCATCACTTGCCTCAGCTCCTGCCAACCTAGCAGTTCCAAAGCATGCAAATGCAAGTAGATAAATAGGTACCACTTTGGTGAGAACAAACACTAATGGCATTTCATGTGGAAGAAGGATCTGTTCGAATGCAAAATCAAAGGAGAAAAGCCCCAGATGATGCCAACTGTCCTGTAGAATACTGGTAGTCATCCTGTGTGGAGCTATTTCACCCCTGTGTTACACCTTGGATAGTGTGTGAGAAGAACTGAACGTACTAGCAATCTTAGGCAGCCAAACATCTACACTGTAATAGCTTTATAGACTCTTGGCTTTCAATGTGCCACTGTCATATGCTAAATAAATATATTACCCTTAGATGCTATTTGTAATTTTTTTTGTATCATTTTAAATACTTTTAGTTGTTTTTATTACTCACCGCCCAGAGTCATTGGTTTGAGATTGGATTGAGAGATATAAATTAAATAAATAAATGTACAGTATCTGTATATTATTATAACATACATTGCTTTAGTTTTTGGAAAAACTGAAATAATTCTGTTTGGAAAATGAAATATTTATTCCAAAATAGTTGTTTTAACCATTTAATGCATTTTCTGTCTGTAATCATTCAAAGAAAGATATATAAAAGCTGTAAGTTATATATCATACCTTCATCTCCCAACCACAGGCTTTGTATAACACCCATTTTATAAAAGAAATGGGAGATGGAAAGGAAGAGATTAATATATGTGGGGGAGAGATGGCGGTGGTCATGGGCAACTAAGCCTGGAATCTTATAAATCCTTAACTGAATTATTTTGGTGTTAGTCATCTATAAAATGATGCTCTGTGAGTTTCTAAGTAGAGCTAATAAAATAACAGAGAGGGGAGAGAGGGAAGGAAGGAGAGAGAGAGAGTAGAACTGTGGTTTCTTTATCACAATTATGGAGTTCTGTAAAATTATTCTAAGAATAATCAATTAGTTTTGAAGAATGATTGAATGAACATAAGAAGAATATGGGAAGAAGAGGGCATGAAGTAAATTTGAATCCTGAAGACAGATTAGGAGAACTTAATTGAGAGAGGAAGAGAAATTAATCTTAAGTGGGAGCGTCTATTTCTTGAGAGTTGTCCAAAAGCTAGTAGCATAGAGTTTATGTCATTCAATGTGTCATAACTTATATCATAAATTCCTGCAGAATACGAAAACCTACTATGTCCAAAGCTTCCCATTTACTAATGTCTGCTCAATATGTTGCAGATAAATGATTATGGGACTGCAGCCTTGATACAGGCAAAAGGTTGAGAAGAAAAAGGACGTGGATGGGAGAAGAAAAAGGTTGTGGGCTGATGATCTAGGCCGTAAAATTAAAAAATATTCTGGAAGAAGGTAAAACAATTTTTGCACCATCCAGGAAAATGGCATGGATATGTTTAAAAAGTTATAAGATTCAACTCAAAGGAGATTTTTCTTTATAGCAATACCTTGAGGATTACTGCTTAGAGAGCACTGTAAAGCACTGTTAAGTGGTATATAAGTTTAAAAAATAATAATTACAATTTTCCAACAATTTTAAATTGTTAAACATAGCAAATGTTTCCTAGTTAAAATATAAAGATGTTAGAAATTTTTAATGAGGATATAAATTCAAGTTAACATAGATGTTTTGCTTTGGCACAATTTAAAAAGGAAGCTGCTCTATTTACTTTAGCAATTGCAAATGACAAAGCATTACATTTTGAAGCTGGTTGATTGACACTCATTTTATTTACATGTACACTATGAATAATTTCAATGTTACAACCATACTGAGAGTAAGGCAAAAAATTGGTATAAAAGGGCAGGATTACAGAGTAGATTCATACTGAAAGCAGAACAGCATCATTTTAGCTAAAAAGGTCACAATCATTATTTGAACAAAAGCATAGCATTTTCATTGTTCCTCATTAATCCAGTTACCATTATATACTTCTCCTGCAGCACATTAGACAAAGGTCATATATTGCGGATATCTATCTCCATCAACTCTACTGTTAAACTTTGCCTGCTATCTACTCTTACAATATCCATGTGAAATTGTGGTTGTAGGTAGGTAGTGGTTATGTTGGTACATGTGTACAATGTTGTAGAAAGAAATAAAAAATTGATTATCATGGGATTCATACCAAGGTCCAATCTACACCAGACCTTTTTCATATTTTATTTTGTTTGTTTGCTTATTTTTAGATAATTTATTAACCTCCCATTTTACCACAAGGTAACTCTGAATAATTTATCATATTAGAAAGATAAAATATTACAAAACCTATACAGAATTTAAAAAATAAACACTTAAATCTAACTAAAATATGGAGAGGAAGGGAGCAAGTAGGATGAGATCAATTGGTGGCGAAATCTTTCTAGGCAACAGTACTCAACAGACATTCACGAGAAATACTGTGCAAAACCTACAGTGATTCAGTTGTGAGTAAAGAACACACATTTCATAATTACAAGCTTTGAGAATGCTAGGAAGATCTCCATTTTTTAACTAATAGCATTGCAATTGTAAGGTCTACATGCTACCATGTTCATTTATTTATATTTTCTGCCTGCAAATTTCCATTGTGTGTGTATATTATCATTCCTGAGTACAAAAGGAAGCTATAATTGCTGACAGGCCCTGTATAAAAGCACAAAGGTCCTAGAATTTTCAAGGGTAATAATACTCAGAAAAAAGGTTTTTGCAGTTAAGGCAATCATCAGGCTGATGGGATACTATTTATACTTAAGTCTATGAATATTTTGCTGGTGGGAGTCTGATAATGTCAAATCAGCACCTTTCTTCAAATTCAAACATATCATATTGCTTTACATTCTTTTAATTTAGTAACTCTACTCGAAACAAATGCACAATTACTGTTTTCTATGGCAATTTGCATTAATTCTGGCCTACCAGTTTAGAAGAGCTGTAAATAACTAAGATCATATGGTAATCTGAAACTCATAGATGTATCTAGTAATTAAAACTAAAATTACGATTCAACAGATGTAATGATATGTAATTATTAATAACCTCATTACAGGAGATGATAGATGCAGAAGCTTGCCCATGATAATTATTTCCCAAAGAAAAGAGGTGTTGTTAAGCGGCTAAGCAGTTGATGACACAGAAAATTATAAATAAGAGAAATCGCATTCAAATTAATTCTAGATTAGAGAGCCAAAATAGCTTATATGTAATAATAGGATAGTTGTTTTTCAACCCTGAATAGACACAATAATTTTTTGAAGACAGTTAAAATTATTTCATGCTTTTTAAAAAAACAATGGGTTTAATTCTATCTCAATAGGAGTCTCACTGAATTAAACTTATGTGTGGATTTAGATGTGGCCCAAACTGCTGTCAGTGATTCATTTTCAGACAGCATAGGTTTCCCTTCTCAGAAGTCAAAGGTGATATAATTATTATGTATTGTGGGATTTGAAGAAGGCAGTGAAGAGGCTTGTCTTTTCAAAAACAACACCATTTATTTACAGCAGTATAGCTGACAGCACAGATGACAGAAGCGGCTAGGGACACCATGCAACTCTCTTTTATAGTTGACATCTGGCAGTTGGCAACCAATTAGAGCAACAGGGTTTCCCGTACTAGATTTTCCAGCATCTCTAGTCCTCGGGCGAGTTTGCAACATTTAACAGTGTTTACTGGGTGCTTGTGCAACTTTTGTGTATTGGCAGTTCACTCCAATTAACTCAATACCCTATACCAATAGTTAAGTGTTTTATATAAATGTGATGGATGATTTGCTGATTTGTTTAAATATTAATATTTAATATATCTGTTGATAGAATTTCACTGTTTTGATCCTGAAATGCATTAATTTCCATTCCTGCACCCAGTTACAAAGTAAAATAGGCTAAGCTGTAGCTGAGACCATTCATCAGGCATTCCATCTGGTAAAAGGAGCAGTCAGGCACCTAATTCTGGCATAAGATTATATTGGATAAGAGGAAAACGTTTGATGCCATGAAGACAAAATATTGACTATTAGCTTGATGGACAGAACACAGTATTCTATGTTCTTTGAGTGAGTCAGAGGCAAACCTGCTACTGTTTGGAGCTGCCAGTTCATGGGCTTGGATAGTTCTGGCAGCAATTGTCAGATAGTGAGAAGAGAATGTGAGAAAAAAGAAAGAGGGAAAGACAGAGAGAACATATTGCAGTGGACAAGAATGAGAAGATTCACCAAGCATTAATTGGCCAGCCATTCCAAAGGATGAAGGAGGAAAAGTTATCCAAATCAGATGTACTACTAGTTTTTCTTTACTGAGCCTTGCAAGCAAGGTGGGTTACAAGAATCTAAAAGGCTATAAACCTGACTGCAGTTGACTTGTTTTAGATTCTGGGTATTGTGTCGTGGGCTTCAGTAGGCAAGAACCAGAAAAGCATAGCTGCAGCAGCATTTATTGACTCAAAATGGAAACTGAGAAATTGCAGGCAAATGCCTGTAATTTATACTCTAGGCCCACAGGGCCTTAAGCAATATAAAACTAGAAAAAGCTCGCCCAAATATAAATGCTTAAATTTCCTTCCAAAACAGTTAGGGTCACCTAAAGGTTATTTCCATTTTAACCCAGTTGACCGTTAACACAACTATATACATTCAGTACATAACACTGAGTAATGTTAATAAAAATCATGACTGTTCCACTGATAAGTCTCTACGGCAATACACATTATCAGAAACAGTATCTTTGGTGACCTCTGAAAATATGATTGCGGCAGAGTTCTCAAGCAAAGTTGCTGAGGCAAGCAAGAAACATTCTGAAAGAGCAATTTATTCCTCATCTCCCAAAAGGCACACATACACAAACACACTCACACAAACACCCGAATTCTTCTTCTCCCTCTCTCTGGATGGAAGGAATCATTAGACCTTTATCACTACTAATTGATCCATTATCTCTCTTTACAAATACAGACCTGTTGGGTCCACAATTCTAAATAAGCAAAGCAATTGAGAAACAAAATAGAAAGCTGCATAAACTTAATGCATATCTGAATAAATACATGTACCTTAATTCATAGTCACCCTTAGCTTGGAAATGGAGTTGGACTTGTCTTCTGCTATGTCTCTGAAATATGAAAATATATGCACTTGTAAGCCATGAAGTAAATGTGAAAGACTTACTTTCATATACACACTCACAGAGATCTATATTTGGAATTTATTTATTTATTATAACATTTCTTAGCTGCCCATCTCTCTCAGACAGCTGATTTACAATCTGTACCACTTTAAAGTCTGAATCCACTGGTTAATTTTTATTTGTGAATGGATGGTTATCTGAAGATGTCATTACCATAACAAAGTGCCAGCGAAGCTAAAATTAAACTAATCATAAGAAAACTGCTCCAGTTCTTGATGCAAATTTTGTAATTATTTTTTGATCAAGGTCCACGTTTATTGTTTTATGGTGGTAAGAGAGAAGAAGCAATGAAAAGCCTTTATTTTATGCCTTTTGGGGAAATTAGGGAAAGCACATCTACTGAAATAGCAGATGCAGATGCTAATATTGCATTTATCAATTAATTCTAAAATCAAACATTTTACATCCTTGGGAATCTTTAATTCACAATAAGTTTGGCAAAATGATAGAAGGAATCATAGCATTAATTACATCAAACTAGAGCAAATATTTCTTTCGATTTTGTATTTATCATGCTGTGGACAACAGTGTACAATACTCAGATGTTACTGAAGTACTATATTCCATATCAGTTGTGAGTTCGTGCTTTTGGCTGAATGTGAGTGGTTAGCTATCACTGTGATTGTTAAGACCTACTTGATTTATAATGAGAATCTCCAGTCACAAACGGTATAAATGCATTTACAAACTCCTTAAGTATGATTTTGCTAGATCAAAACCAGAATTTTTATTGTCAGCATCGGTGTCCAACTATAGCAGTGATGGCTAAACTTTTAGGCACCAAGTGCCCGGATGAGTCACAGTTAATAAGTCACCGCCCATGATGTCATCGCCTGGTGCTGCTACTCTTTTTCTGAGCATGCTCAATTCTGATGCATGGCTGGGGGAACTTGGCTCGCATATCAACAGAGAAGTCTCTGCGTGTCCGCTGTAGCACGCGTGCCATAGGTTCTCCATCACTGACTTAAGCATTGTAGATGCTTCTGATGAATGATAATGCAAAGCCTAAATGCAAGCAAGCAAATAGAAGATGAAGGAGCACAGGGTTTATAGGGAGGAACAAATTCATGATTTATTCATCTTTACCTCTTTCCCTTGTGAACTTAGATTTTATCGTATTTTAAATTAGTCTTAAATTGGTTTTATCATTGGATTTCAGCCATTTCTATATTGTCCTTTTAATTGGTTTTAAATTCTGTAAACACTTGTCCTGACTATATGTTCTTGTTACCCTTGTTTGTTTTTTATACGGCTGTACACCGCCCTGGGTCCCCTTTGGGGAGAACGGCGGTATAGAAATCGCAACAAATAAAATAAAATAAATAAATAAATAGAAGAGAAAAGGGGTTTGCAGAGTGGAGAAGGAAAAGGACAGGTGCTGTCTGAGCTTGGTGGTTTTCTTGCCGATGTTTCATTACCCAACTAAGTAGCATCATCAGTGGTAGAAGGAAGTGGAGTCTGCTCTCTGTTTGTGTCTGTGTGTGTGTGTCTGTGTGTGTGTGTGTGTGTGTGTGTGTGTGTGTGTATACACATACAGACCATTTCCTTCTAGCACAGATGATACTACCTAGGTGGATTATGAAACGTCTACAAGATAACAACTTAAGAAAGCACCAAGGATCCCACAGTTCTCCTCCTCCTCCTCCTCCTCTTCCTCCTCTTCCTCCTCCTCCTCCTGTCTGCAAACCCCACTCCCTTCTAGCACTGTGTATGTTCCCTAATTGGGTCATGAAAAGTTTGCAAGAAAACTACCAAGTTCAGAAAGCATTAAGGACCCTCACAGTTCAACCCTGATCTGCAACTATTCTCTTCTATTGATACAGTATTAATTTTTTCTACAGAGGTGATTTATGAAGATTAGCTTTCCACAGATATTTTATTTACCATCATTGCAAATGTTTCATTGTATTTTTTTTAATCTATATAGGCCCTAATGTTATTCAGCTCCGGTGTCTTCTGGATGGGCTTATTAAGTATTCCAATGACAGCTCTGATATTTGATGTAGTATATAAAGTGTAAGTATGATATAATTAATATATAGTCTACCAAATAATTAATCTGTCCATTTGTTAATTACCTAAAATTACTGTGCAGTCTTCACAGCTACTCAGGACAAAATCCCATTAGTTCGACAGGATGTATTCCTAAGTAAGTGCATTTAATGATGCAGTATAATTATTGGCATATCTTCCTAATTAAATACAAGCTCAATTAGCTTTACACATGTATAGAGAATTGATTCCTTAGTCTACTAAATTATGACCTACTTTCTCAGAATGTTCTTTTAGTTGAGATTAGTCTTCAGAAGAGAAATATATATATATATACTGTATATCACAGTTTTATTATATGAAAGTATAAAATAATAAAGCAAAAGCACATATATACTCTATGAATACAAGGTTTCTCCGGAAAGCCTTACTCCCCAGTTCCCTAATGGTTAATCTTAAAAATGAATGAATAATGAGTTCTCTGTGGGCCGCACTAGTATAATTTGTATTCTTTCTTAGATAATATTATTGTGGAACTGAATTTAATGTTACTGGTTTACATCTAGTTTTATACTGATGTTTTAGACAGATAAAAAACTTAGAATTTTAAAACAAATTAACTAAAAGCTGTTTTTTTAATCATTTTTTAGAGTGAAGAGGGCAGCATTTAAGACCTTAGTAGATGAAGTTCAGGAATTGGAAGCAAAATCACAAGATCCAGGAGCTGTTGTGCACGGGAAAAGGTAGAAAATGATTATCAGTAATTTCCCCAACCTTGAATATTAACATTCTACTTATTGTGGCATAAAGATATTTTGCTCTGGCCTGATTTGAACTCATTGCTTGGAGTCTATAAAATCAAAGTCATGAAGATTCTTGAATTAGTTTTGCTCATAAAATGAACCAAACATTGCTATAGTTAAGCCCTCTTATCCAATTAATATAATATCCACTTTAACTAACTATGTAACTAGTTTAGCATGCTGAGAACACCTTGGATTAACTTGTAGCCTGTCAGATTGCATCTAGTAAGGTAAGGGGCTTTATTTCTACTAATAGTTAATTATGATATGTATATTTCAATGGGAAGTAGTTGAATCCCTAATTAGAAGACAAGGAGCTGTTGGAAACAAGGGACTTCAAAAGGCTGAAAACAAGGATGCATTGGAAGATACCTGAAGATTAGCTTCTGCTTGGCATTAGCCTTTTATCTTGCAATATTTTTTTTGTAAAATCTAAATTCAACTCTCTTTCCTTTCTTCCCTGCTATTATTTCCATGTAGTGTTATTCTCCCTTTTGTCTTGGCTTCCTCTCCCAGAGTAGCTACAGTAACAACAGAATAGTTACAGAGTAACTATAATATAATATATAGTTAAAGGTAGTTCTCAATGTTCAACAGTTCATTTAGTGACCATTCAAAGTTACAGCAGCACTGGAAAAGTGACTTATGACCATTTTTGACACTTAACAACCATTTCAGCATCCCCATGATCATGTGATCAAAATTCAGACACATATTTACGATGGTCGCAGTGTCCCGGTATTTATAGCAGTTGCAGTGTTCTAGGGTCACGTGATCCTCTTTTGTGACCTTCTGACAAGCAGTGGGGAAGCCAGATTCACTTAACACCTGTGTTATTAACTTATCAACTGCAGTGATTCACTTAATAAGTGTGGCAAGATGAGTCCTAAAATGGAGTAAAACTCACTTAACAAATGTCTCACTTAGCAACAGAAATTTTGGGCTCCATTGTTGTCGTAAGCCAAGAACTACCATATTTTTCGCACCATAAGGCGCTCTGGACCATAGGACGCGGGACGCTGGGAACGCGCCAATTCAGTCTGCAGAGCGATACTTTGGCTTTGGAGCGTCCCGCGGAGCGATCTCCGGGCACCCCAAAATCGCTCCACGGGACGCTCCAAAGTCGAAGGATCGCGCTGCAGGGCGATCT
>JANHFO010003432.1:108098-120506 GCA_032468095.1 Pareas carinatus | reverse complement strand
GGAGGTCTTATTTTCGGGGGATGCCTTATATTTCAGCGAGAGGCAAAACTGTAAGTAGGTCTTATTTTCAGAGGATGCCTTACTTTCGGGGAAACAGGGTACTTGTAGAAGACTCCAATTGTGACATTTCCTATTTTCCTCTCCTTCCCTTTCCACCCACATATGGTAGGAAAAACTGAAGCGGTGCTGTATGTGCTGAAGTCAAAGCAGGCTAAGCAGAGTGATATGGGAAGCATGCAAAGCTGGGTCAAGGAAGAATCAGCAAATAAACAGAACAGCAGCAAGGGGTGAGGTTCTGGATAAACCCCAAATTGGAAGGAGGTAACCAATTGCTGTGAGAAGTTCAAGAAGGGCAGTGCTCAGTGCAGGTCTCTGAGATTCTTTCTCAAGAAGCAAAAAGTTAGACCTGACCTCCACCAATAGGAAATCCAGTATAGTGCCAGAGGGGGTAATACAACTTTAGTCCTGATCCACGCTACTAAAATAACGCCTCTCTATCTATTCCGCAAGTAGAGTCTTTAGGCCCGTGTTCATAATTTTCTGAAACTATGGCTGGGAAGAAATCTCTTAACAGGTCAGTCCATGGCAGCCAAAAGTCTAATTACAAGATACTAATGAAAGCAGAAGCAAAGAAGACAGCTCCAGGTTTCCCAGCCTCACTCCAGACCAAGACTAATTATTGTTATATTTTGCCCCTTCACATTCAAGTGAAGTGTTATGGTCATGCTTACCACGTGTTGTTGGTAGCATGTCTGACAAACCCTGCCACGCTGTTACCATCTCTGGATTCTTCTCCAGGTCAGCAAAGTTCTTCCACACTCTTATAGCACCATCATCTTGAGGACAGGACACAAAAGGGACATACAAAGCAATATGAAAAAAGTGACTTTGAGACAGATAGCAAACCACCTTTTCTTAGTACAGAGCGTTCTTATTTTAGATTAGAGTAAGTGAATTTAGTAAGGGGTGCAGTGGCTCAGTGGATAAGATGCTGAGCTTGTCGATTGGAAAGTCGGCAGTTCGAATCCTTAGCGCCGCGTAATGGAGTGAGCTCCCGTTACTCGCCCCAGTTTCTGCCAACCTAGCAGTTCGAAAGCATGTAAAAATGCAAGTAGAAAAATTGGAATGACTTTGGTGGGAAGGTAACAGCACTTCGTGCATCTTATGTGTTTAGTCATGTCAGCCACATGACCACAGGTCTTCGGACAGTGATGGCTCTTTGGCTTAGAAACGGAGATGAGCACCTCCCCTGGTGTCGGCTATCACTAGCCCGCATGTGCGCGGGGGCGGCCTTTATCTTTACTTAAGTAAATTTAAATAAAAGAGGCACACCATTTTCAAAAGCTTACACTGGATATAGCACTATGGAGATTGAACTTTTCATCATGGCCAATTTTGTAAGAAAACACTTTCCTAAAAATTAGACCTGTATAAGAAATTGTAAACAATACAGACTCACATATTAAGAACCAGACAAGACATAACATATTCTTTTTCATCAGATTTTCTATTGTTATGATCACTCTGAGCTCATACTACTTGTGGTATCTTACTAATCATTCACTTGGTTGTTTGCTACATCTTGCCACCCAACAAGCATTTTCCTACTGTGTCAAGATATAAGTCTAGTCCCAATACTTTTTTATTAAGCCAAACCTCTTTGTACTGTAATATGATGCTGAATTTTAGAAATTTAGTTGGTCTGGGACAATAGTAGACAATCGTATATACAATTCTCCAAAATTCTGAGATCATACTGCTGAAATTCATCTCCAAAATGCCAGACTTTTAGCAGCATGATGTCAGGTTGTTGTTTAGGAATAGAAGGATTGATTAAAGTAGGGACAAAATCATGTATCTCCCAGGGGGCTCCCATTCCTATTTTTACCTTAACCTTTTCTAAAAATATTTTCATTTCACTGTCTAGTACTCTTCCCTGAATGGAACTTCACTGTGGCCATTGAAATAACAGAGAAGTTTCCTCTTCCGGCACACAGCTCCATTATGAAGGTGAGACAGTAATAGCCATTCAAACATAGTGCATGAATGTAGGCTTTCCATGCATATATATTTAGCTGACTGTCTTGTAAATTCAGGTAGATCATACTTTACAAGGTCATTGCTTTTAGAAGAATTTTGCAACTATCTTAGATATAGACTTGTGCAGAAGCAACCAATGAAAGCAGGGGAGGGAATGAAGTGGTGAATATATGCTCTTTCTAAATTCTGACTGAGTGATGGTGCCTATTAGTGCAGGGAAAGGGGGAAGTCTACTGGTTTTTTTGCCTGGAAGAGCTTGTATGTTTGGGGGCCCCACTTATATTCAAATATATCTGAAATATATGGAGAGGGTTTAGTAAGATCAGCTACCAAAAAGTATATTTAAGAGGGAAGGAAAGGCTCTGGATCCAGAAGTGGCCCTGCTTCCTTCCAAGAACAATATAATGCTAGCAGGAACACCTGTGATAAAAATCAACATCAGGCTTCTCATAGAGCATACTTGGAACTACCCTGAATATCTCCATCCTATTGGAAGCATTCCTAGATGATTGTCTAAGGAAAGACGAAGATTGTTAGCACTGAAGATGAAAAACTAAGAACCAGGCGCTTAATAATTTTCAAAAGAATGTCACTTTTCAAATCTTTAAATGGATAACTTATAAAAAAATACAATTTCCCCTTAACCGAATACAATTTATTTTCTAGGATTGGCAATTCTCTTTCATTTATATACCTAAGTCCCCACAGCAATAATAGGAATACCTGTGCCTTGCTTATACGTGCAATCATGCTTTTAATAGAAATAAGGGCTATGAGAAGGATATGCTTAGGCAATATCTACCCTGTAAATAATATGTTCATAATAATGCTATTTGGGGAGCTTAAGGTGAAGGAGATTGCTGCATAATGGAATATTCCTGGAGATATTTTTCTTTAAAACAAGAAAAGCTTATTTCCCTTGCTAACATACCCTGAAGTCTTGTACATTTTCTAGTCTGGATGTCCAATCTGGTCTTTGAATAGTTTGTCAAGGGTTGTGTTGCAACAAGTAACAGGAGGGCTATTTTTTTATTTAGAGTATAATTAAATATAATTAAAAGAATTATTTTCCAGCCACGTATTTAATAATTAACCCCTTCTTTCATATTAAAAATTACAATTTGGTTTAAAAAAACAAAAACCTTTTGTTGCTCTTCAAGAGCTGCACCCAAAGGGTAGATGTGGCTCTCGGGCTTCAGGTAATACACATTTGTCCCAGAGGGAGAATGTTCTGGAATTGTCATATCATTAGAAAGTATGAGGCAAAGATGTGACATGATGTTAATTTCTGCAATAACTGTCAGAAGGAATATTATGGAGGAGAATCTAATATAAAACTTTTCCTGCCTACTTTCAACATGTTTTACATACTTGAGAAGAAATGAGGACAGGTGAAGAAAATAATAAAACACCCGTAGGATCATTTTGATATGATTATCATGGTCTGCTGTGTGATAACAGCCTGGGGGGGGATGACTCAAAAGTTGGCTAGCAATGTGCGTGAAAACAAATAAACAGAGGGATATTTTGTCTAAGATTTAAAGAATCAGTAAGGTGATAAGGCAGATAAAACTTCTGATGCTTCTCAGTTCTATTATCTGCTTTTCATAAAAATAATATACCAACCTGTAGCAGTCAGGAGTAGAGAACAGTCTTGTCCATTCAGATATTCCATGGCAGTGATCCTAGTGTAACGTGGGTTTCCATTGTGAAAATAGTCCAACTTTTCCCCTTTTTCCCAATCCCAAAAACTGGGAAAAGAAGGGAAAAAAAGCAAGAACAAATTAAATAAAATATAGTGGAATCCATTAATCAACCTGGCTTTAAGTATCCAGGAAATCATTCTATTGAATGGCTTCAGATCAAATAGCTTGCTCCTCCCCCCAGGTGCTTAATATTTTTGATTAATATGTTTTCATTGTATTTTCAGCTTTTTCAGAAAGAGTAATAAATTTGAAACTGTGTAGAAAATCTATACTCAGCCAAGATTATAGTTTTATAAGGCCTTCCCTCAGGAGCAGGAAGGCACTAGATCAAATAATATTATATGAATTTAAAATCAGTATTTTACCAGATGCTATCTTTGTCAGCCACTGCTATGCATGGGGTGAATGGGTGAAACTTGACTACAGAAGGCATGCCGGGATTCCTGTTCAGAAAGATTTGATCATCTAGTCTTGAAATACCTAAAAAGTATTTCAGAAAGAATATTAGCATCAATCTCTTATAGTTCACTAAACTGATTGAGCATTGCTTACTGTTTTACAAAAAAAGTCCCTTGAGTTATAGCATAGGAAAACTTTTCAGATTAAATGGAAAAACATTTATTCTATTCCATTTTCCTCCAGATATATTAATTTAACTTCAACCAGTCAAAAAAAGGAAATCATGACCCAGCAATTGTACATCTGATGTACTTTAGCATTATATGCATATTTCCTGACTGAAAAAAGACAGTCAGATTTCTTTTATTGCTTGCAACTCCTCACCTGCGAAATCTAGAACCTAAAGCTGAGAACAAATTAATACAGTGGTCGCCAATCTGTGGGCCAGGGTTCACCAGTGAGCAAGAAAAATTTGGTGATCCGCAGGAAAATCTGGAGATTATTTGAATTTTTTGGTATAGTTATATGGTTTGTGTGTGTGTGTGTGTGTGTGTGTCTATGTTTCTCTCTCATTCTCTCTCTTTCTCTGTCCCTCTGGCTCTCTCTACCCCTTTCTCCCTCTGTGTGTGTCTGTCTGTATGTCTCTCATTCTGTGTCTGTGTGTCTCATTCTGTGTGTGTGTGTCTGTCTGCCTGTCTCTCTTTTTCTCATTCTCTTTCTCTGTCTCTCTCTTTCCCTTTCTCTCTCTCTCTCTCTGTGTCTCTTTCTGTCTGTCTGTCTCTGTCTCAAGCAGGAACAAATATCACACTAAAATGTGTAATACTTAAAAGAAACTTCAAATATTTTGTAATAATTAAACTAACTTTAATAATTTTGCTACAATTGAACAACCTTTAAAGATGTTATGATTAAATAAGCATTTATGATTTTGTTATAATTAAATAAGCCTTTTTAATTTTGTTATATTAAATAGGTGCCTCTTATATTAATAAAAAGGAAGTTCTCTGATCATTATTTTACAAATGTATGTTTTTTTTAAAAAAATCATATTATTGGTCCACGGGATTTTAAATTATGAATTCAGTAGTCCCTGAGGTTCAAAAGGTTGGCGACTACTGGATTAATACACCATTTTGTCCCAGACAAAATAAGTAAGCAGGTGTCATAAACAAATGTTACTAAAAGACTGAAACTGTTTCATTAAAAAATAAAAACAAAAGGCTAAAAAGGTATTAAAATGGCATACAGTAAGCATGGTAGAAAGATTCTACCTCCAAAAAATATATATCTCCAAACCAATGAAGGTGGTTTCAGTTACAAAAGAACTGAGCTACATGTAAGAGGCAGATCATCTCTCTCAGAAGATTAATATTTTGCATTAATCTTTCTGATAATTCAAGATGGGAAAGCACACACTCTCTCTCATTCCTGATAAAAACCATCTTGTGTCGTGCTGAAAATATAGTTGAGCAACACACATTCACTCCCTCTGACTCACTAGTCTTATTATTACATAATATATAATAATTCTCATTATTTTTCAAATGTCATGTCTAACCATGGCTATACAAAATTTAGAGGCTACATCTGCAAGATGCAAGAAACTCAAATAATCTCGTTTCTTAAACAGTAATTTGACAATACACAAAGAGTTATAAATAAGCCAGGTGAATTTTCTCTAAAGCACAGAATAGAGTTGAATTCAAAGGCACAGTTGGGGGGGGATTTATAAAGGTACAGAATGCCAATACATAAGAAACTGAACAAATCCTTAAAAGCATTAGCGACATTACCATACTTTAATTCTGCCTTTGAGCGGAAGTGAGAAATATTGCCATTTAGCTTGCAACATCCTTTCTTGTAATTGAGATGAAACATCTACTTTATCTTCATAGAATAGTATGCCAGGCGTCAGGGGAGCATATAGTCAGATTAACAGGTTGGCACCAAAGATCAATAATTAGTATTGAGGCTCAAAGGTATGTTGTTGAAGCAGGATGGAGCATAGACACATGGGGAAAAAATTGTCACTTTTTTTCCTTTTGGGCATCAGAAAAGGTAAGGAGAAAAAGAGAAAATCACCTTTTTGGATAATTTTCTGTGCTTGCTTTCGGACGCGAGCATTGCGCAGAAATCGCCACTCCCTCTCTTTGCGGATCTGGCTCTCCAAATCATGCTCTTCGGGAATCTATCAAGCAATCATGTAAAGATATGAGAGCAGGACAATTACAAAAGTAAACAAAGGCAGAGACTTGGTATGAGGGCAATTCAGAAAAAAACCCTTTCATTTGGTTATCAATGTCAGATACTCACAGATACAGAACTTTTATTATACATATTAGAAAACTACAACATTACATTACTATTCAACATAATTGCCATTCAAATTGAAGCACTTTTCATAACGTCTTACAAGGTTTGAAATTCCTTCTGCAAAAAAAATCTCCCGCCTGGGAATGAAGCCAAATGTTCTTGGGTGCATCAGTTCGCGATGAATCGCAGCTGCTGAAAGTCAATACATTTGGCAGGATTTTCTATGGCAGCGTTCATTTTCAACTGATCTAGCGGACGAGTCCGTTGCAACACAACCTTCTCCTTTCACCCCTCACTGCCTACTGAACTACTCTGCGCAGCGCCATAAGACAGGTGTCACTATTCCCACCTATTTCTTGAGCATGCGCAAACGGAAGCTTTTTTTCCAAAATGCCCTCGTATATTCTCATTGTGCTCATTTTCATTGCTTATTTTAGTGCTCTTCTGTTTGCACTCTTTTCATTTTCTTTCTTTTTTGCTATTGTAAGCCGCCTAGAATTTGCCACAGCTAGATAGGTGGCAAATAAATTTAACAAATAAATACAAATAAATAGCTGTGTGTGTGTGTTGCTCCAGTTTAATTACTGAGGCAGTCTGGTGTACTGGTCCCCGCAGCAGCGCCCGGGTTTTGAATGCATGCTTGCTAACTTCCAACACTAAGTCCTAACCATGTGAGCCACTGTGATCCCCAGGTGTACTGGTTAAACAGCTGGACTAGAAACTGAGAAACCATGAGTTATATTCATCCCTTAGGAATGGAAGTCAGCTGGGTCACGCTGGATCAGTCTCTCTCCCTCAGTACAACTCACCTCATAGGGTTGTGGTGAGGAAATAGGAGGTTGGTATATTATGTATGCTGTCTGTTATACAAAATGACAGTGAGATCCACTATAAAGCTAATAAATAAATATATCCACTTCCTTTTTTATTTCAGCTGTGAGAGGGGATTCTTCAGCTTGCTTTGACTAAGAGTTGTAACAGGCAGACGGTTTGGTGCACTTAAACATGTGTCACCTTTGGAGTCTAATGTTATAAATGGTTTGGTTCCAGGCTAATCAAAGCCTGTGCTATGTTTTTTTAACCAATTAATACAAATTATTATATATTACTTTCACAGGCAATTATTTTCATGAAGCTTAAGGAAGGTGACTACATGGAAGATAAAGACAGGCAGAATGAAATGGAATGAAAGATGCACCACTTGAATGCAAACTCTATGCACTATTAATGTCAGAATTAGAATCTTTTCAGTAGGGAACAACTCTTTAAAAATGCATATTTTAAGCCCAGGATTTGTAAATCATCTGATTCATCAACCAATATTTTAAAAGCTACAGCTTAATATGCTCTTAAGTCTTGTAGCATGTCTCCTCCTGGCTGTAAGTTCTCATGTGAAGAGAGTAAGCATTCTGCCATTTTAAAGAGCCATGTAAACTGAGAGAATTTATATAAATGACTTGTTATAGCAGATCTGTTTGAATCTAGTGGTTGCTTGCATAAATCTACAAAGGCACTGAGCCATTTTAACATCTGTCTCTAAAGTTTTCTTACATTTAAAAGAATGGGATTTTTTACATTATTCTTTTCAAATACATGACTCCGTGAAGCATGTGTGAGGGAAACAAAAATGCAGAAGGTATAGGGTAACAGGGCCTTAGTGCCAGAAATGTTATGAAACAAATGTGGTTTTCTAGCTGTGGTGCAAAATCCAAATTTACTCTTACAAAGGACATGAACTTGTTCTCATATCTTTTGCTTTTGTACTCCCCTATTGTGCATTAAACATGGCGCTCCACTTTCTCAATCTTTGACTAAAATTTACCTACATACAAACTGACTTAGGCCCTTTAATTCCAGAAGACAAATTTTAGTCTATGTGGAAATGGATTTGAAGAAATCCTGTTTGGTCTAGTGGTTAAGGCACCACGATTGAAAACAGGGAGATGGTGAGTTCTAGTACCTGAGCTGTAAATATTCTTCTGTTTTACTAGTTCTAGTACTGCCATGAAAGCCAGTTGAGTAATCTTTGGCCAATCACTTTCTCTCAGCCCAATCCATCTCACAGGGTTCTTATTGTAGGGAAAATAGGGAGAGGAAGGTGTGCTGGATATGCTCACTACTTTGAGTTATTTGTAAAAATAATGAAGATGGGATATAAGTCTATAAAATAAAATATAAATTTCTGCCCTGAACTTGTTATCTCATTGTTCCTAGAACCCTTTAAAGAAAGAATCAGATAATTTATCTGGGATTCAGATTTACAATTTTCTGTTGTTTGTATGTAGGATTTTGCCTCCTGCCTTTCCCATACCATATTGCTGACATATTGCAGGACTTTTATGCTAGGTCAATTCAACAGTATTCTTTCAGTTCTAATCCTAGTCTGCTATCTATCATAGTACATTATTTAGGAAATGTTTCTATCCTCAGAAAATCAGTGAAGTGGGGAGCCATTTTTTTCTATCCTCTCTTATAACGTTATTGATGAGATATTGATTATATTCTTTTTAAGAATTAGGAAAAAATATTTTTTTCATGCCAAATTCACATTTTAAAGCATAATGAAGTTTTGAAACATGATTTGCTTTGTGACTTATCTTTACACTCAGTTCTTTTTTAAGTGGCCTTTTTTGTTGTATTTTTTATTAATTGGAGGGAAAGCTGATATAGCATGAAATTAAATTTGATAGTTCAGCCTCCATAGAGTCAGTGGGGGAGGGGGCCAGGTTGGAAAGCGGAATAAAAAAGGAAGAAGGAATTTAGAGAGAAATTGTAGCAGTCACTTGTCTGGTTCAAACAAGAGTGATATAAAGTTTACCTTTAAAGTCCTATGTCCCTTTGGACCAGGTTACCGTACCTGAAGGACCATCTTTTCCCAAGATTTTCTACTTGTCCAATCTGATCAAACAGATTGGGCATGCAACAGATCCCGTCAACCGGTGAGAACTAGAAGAACTTTCTTTGCTTTAGTCCCTGCCTTATGGAACAGTCTCCCCTTGGAGATTAGACTGGCTTCAATCCTGTTTGCTTTTTAAAAAGCTTGACTATGTACCAGGGCTTGGAATGTGTGAGGAGTCCTGCTATTTGGCTTTACTATTAATTGATAAATCATCACAGCTGCTGTTTGTAATTATGTATTTTGTGAATGCTTTTACTGCTTTAATGTGTAAACTGTTTACATTGTTTTAGAATTTTAGAATTGTAAGCCACTCAGAATCACTTAGTTGAGTTGGGCAGCTATAGATATTCAACGAATGAATGAATCAATCAATAATGTGACTATGAATGGTTGTGGCTTGGTTACCACCACTGCATGACTGACTAAACTGCTGCCATATGTGGCCTCACTGAACCATTGCTATTATTTCAAATGGAAATTCTTATTGGAGAGGGGGAAATTCTTTTGTATGCACTCAATTCTGCTTGATGCTACATAGCCAACTTGCCTGCTTAAAATTCAGGGAACACCAGATAATAAACATAAATCTACTTTTAATGTTAACATTTAAAAACATCAGCAAAAACTGGAGATGAAATAAGGAAAAATGTAACGGCTGAAGAAGAAAAGGCTTCTGGGAAGCCTCTTTGATTTATGAAATTGGTACTCTTTCTTATGACACAATTTGCTTGAAACCACTTGTGGCAGAGATCTACCAGGCTAACTTGCTCATTAAAGCTAGTTTCTATAAATGGTGGTCCTACTGATTAAGGGATAGCTTAATCAGGTAACTTTCCAAATGCAATCAATTTCTATTTTAGCTGCAAAAATCCCTCTTTCAGTTCTTAAAACTGCTTGGAGTAGTTTACAACTATTTTTTTAAAAAAAAATTAAAATAAAACTCAACCCAAACCCATCAGTCAGTCATCAACAGTTATCTCTACTGACTCAGGGCATTAAATATGCAGAGCTCATGGCTTTTATCAGCACTATCAAAGCTGGTTCTGATCTTGGATTTGGAAGTGTTCTGAAAAGAAACATGCAGCTGCATTGTTTGCATGAAAATACACATTTTAATGAAATAATCACAATTTTTAATGAAGAAGATAAGAGAACACTGTCTTTGATTATTCTAATTAGGCTTGCTAGTTTCAAAGACAAATACTCAAGTTAAGCTCTTCTGCTTTCATGCCCATCTCTTTTGAAATTATTATTCATGACATGAACATCTTGCTGAAAAGAAATCCAGTGTAACTTAGAAACTGATATGGTGTCAAGATTTGATTTTGTTATTATTAAAAAAAAATCAGAAGAGGTTTCTTTTTAACATTGTTCTAAAAAAAGTACTGCACCTCACAGAGGACTTTAAGCAAAATAATTTAGATTGGTCATCAACACCTAGTCTATTCAAGACATATCAAATAGAATTATAACTGTTCTCTCTTGCTTCAAAGGTCAGGAATCAAATGTGGGCTAAATATTAGTGAAAACATTCTAATAGTTTAAGATATTTGCATGAGATCCAGGCTGGACAGCCATCTGCCAAGAATACTGTGGCAACATCCTGAATTGCAGATTTCAAATCAAGGAAAGAGTTTGAACAAACAACCTTGAAGATTATTTTCTCTACAATTCTACGAAATCAAGAATAATCATCAAACTCATATCACATAGACTCAACTCACCCAGTAAAAATATAATCAATCCAAGTCCAATCATATTACTATGCAAATTGTTTCTTAGGCAACCCATCCTCTCCTAACAAATTATAATAGAAATTACTTTGCTAGATAACTCATTTTAAAAAAATTCTTCAGCAAGATTTTTTTTTGTTGCAACGATCTAAGGCTTATTACTTGGGGAATGAAAAATAGCCAGCAGCATCATGGAATAACCAATCTCAAGTTAGAATGCATCTAAACATATTCAAGTAGAGAAACATTACACTTTAATTAATACCTCATTTTACAGTAACATATTAGAAAAAGATATGAAAAGGTGGTATCAAGAAAGTAAATGGCTCTAAGCTGCAACCAGAGGAAGTTAGCAAGAAATGAGTGGTACAGAGGCAGAGCAACACTGGTGGAAAAAAACCAAACACAACTTGACAAAGAAAAGGTGACTGTGAACAGAGCTAGAGGGCAGTAAACAAATAACACTTAAAAGCTGAGATCAAGCAGCTAGAAAATTGGAGAAGGTGTTAAATACAACACAGAAGGAAAAAGGAGGGACAGAGAGGGCTGGAAATGTTTTGAAAGGGAAAAGACAAGAAGAAATGAAAGAATGGATGAAAAATAAATCAAATCAACTAAGAAGGGTAGGTGGGTGAGCTGTGGTCAGTTAGCAAATCCAGACTTTGGGAGAAGAAAATAGACTACTGCAAGTCTACTCCCTCCCAAAACAAGGCAGCAATGTAATAGAGGACAACTCCAAATAGTAATATGCTCTTGGGTGGACTTCCCCAACTGTGAAGTTCAGCTTGGCTCTGCAAGACTGGAAGTGGATTAAGCGAAGGGCAAAGTAGAGATGATCTGACTGTACTTCTTCTAGAAGCTGCATCTTTAGCGAATCAATGTACAGTAAGTGTGCATATTGTTCAGTCCTTGCCCATATGTTTATACCCATCCAGTGGGGTAATTTATATGTAGCTCTGTGATGCTAAATTGCCAGTGGAAGACCATGCATTGTAACACAGAATGCAAAAACCCTGATTAAGCTTCTTCTTGATTTATACATTTCTAATGAAACTGGATTACAAAATACAAATCTCTATTCTTCAAAATAACTCATGTCTATGCTAATAGGTGCCTTAGCTTTATAACTCTGAAAAACTAGAGTCAAACTCTACACTTCAATTCAGATGTTCAATAGTTCAGCTTGACAAAAGAAGCAAGCTCTCCCAAGAAATATCCTATCTAATCACCCAAACAATGGTTAATCTTATCTAATCTAATCTAGTTTAATCTTCAAAGGCATCCAGCCTTTTCAGCAGCTAAACAGTTATCTGAACCC
>JANHFO010003432.1:97296-107998 GCA_032468095.1 Pareas carinatus | reverse complement strand
CTTCCCAGAGCAAATTACATATTGTTAAGTTTACATAACCCTCCAAAATTAAAGTGTTAGAAGCCATGAGGAAACACATCACAGAAACTTGTTTGCTTAAAATAAGAGATCATATAGACTATAAGAAGTGCTTCCTGCTCCCCATTCAGATAACGAGAGTCATGGAAAATTCCCCAACATAATGTAGAAAGATTGATTGATTAATTATTCAAGAAAGCATGTCTGTGTTGATTTGGGGTTTAAACTTAGTTAATTTGATTCAATTTACTTAGTTTCTTGACTAAACAGTGAAACATTTACCCCTGAAGATTCTGTTAAATATTGTTTCAAGCATGAAGATTTCACAATCCACTGTGTACTCAGTAACATCAATTATAACAGATTATTAACATCTGTATAAAATATGGTACATTGTAGATGTAGAAGGAATTTAAACTTGTTTATAAACCTTTCTGAGTTTAAACTATGTGGACCCTACAGACATGTATTAAGAAACTCTGAGTCAAATTAAACTAAGGCAAAGGTTGGTGGGTGTATAGGTCAAAATGATGATTCAGTAGAAATAGCAGCTGGAATGTGCCTAGTGCAATGCTTTGAAATTCAGGTTTATTTCGTTTCAGTTTACAGAAGTCATTGCAATTGCTGCTGAAAACTACTCTGTGAAAGGAAATGGATTGGTTTGAACCAGTTATAATATTATTAATATTTATTCTTGCAATTATGTTCCTTTTGAAAAAGGGCAATTCCTGGAATAGCAACTCCCCCAATCTCCCTCCAGGACCAAGGACCATACCCATTTTGGGAAATCTGCACATGATGGATCTGAAGAGGCCTCACAAAACAATGATAGAGGTAAAGCCTGATGATTAAGAAGAATGAATGTTCTTTGCCAAAGCTTATTTGTCACAAAGTTGCAGACACTGAATTGAGGCTCATGTGTTCCCTGTTGATTTTTCATTGCTAAGCAAATGTTTAAAAAGTGTGGATTTACCTGGTATTTGAATTCATTCAAATTTTACAGGAGGATTATTCCAAGAAAAGCAATGTGTTAGAAGATTTCAATTTTTCTAATAGTTGAGTCAAATTGGAAGTGATGGATAAAAGCCCTTGAGCTCTTGGGGAAATATAAATGAGCATATTCTTTAACCTTTTCCCTTGAGAAATTCACACGATCAGCTTCAAAAACTGCTAGGTACAATTAGAAAGATTTTGTGTGATCCTTTCAACAACCTGGCAGAAACCCGATTTTTCTTTTAATGAAATCCCGCTGTATATGTAGACCCCTTTAAAACTTGCAAGTTTTAAAATGTGTAAGTTTTGATAGGGTGATCTAGCATGCGATTTGTTTTATATAGTTATATATAGTACACATAAAGGTACTAATCAAAATAACGGCTTCATAATGTGCCATTAAAAAAAACACAATGTGCCCTTAGTCTTGGGACTGTGATACATGATTTGTTGATCAATATTGTCTCTTGTTTTTTATTTGCTATATCCCAGTGGTCAAAAGAATATGGTCCCATTTTCCGCATCAAAATGGGATTCCAGGAGATGGTTGTGCTGACTGGCTATGAGACGGTGAAAGAGGCTCTGGTGAACCAGGCAGATGCATTTGCAGAAAGAGCCACTGTCCCCTTTTTTGAGGATGTTGCAAAGGGCTTTGGTGAGTTGTTTCTTTCTAAATTGTAGCTGACATTCCTTGCAGATGTGCAGTCAGTGCCATGGAGACCTTCTCATAGGCAGTAACGTAAAAGAACTAGGAAGCTTGTGGAAATCCAATCCAGAGAGTGACCCAGATAAAATCTTTCTTTAACCACCTTGACTGCATCATGTCATCACTAAGGGAAGCTGGAGAATAAAAAGACAAGACAGGGTTGCAATAACAGCATGAGTCATGCACAGATACAAATCCAAAACAGATTTGGTTCTGCTTTTTTGCAAGTTTGGGATGTGGAAGGTTCCGATGTTTGTATGCATTTTTCTGTATATGTCTCATCATATATATATACAGTTTTGCTTATTTCTCTTCCCCAATATTAATTTTTATCCATCACTCAAGGAGCATTTCTCCATAGCAAATATACAATGTGCACAACACAGAGAGACAGACATATGCATTGCCACAGTATCCATTTAAATACTATGACAATATTACCCCAATCTATGGAATGAAGAATTTGCAAGGCTCTTCCAAGTCTCAAGTGACTGTTGGAATTGGTTCATCTGTGGACATGTGTGTGTGTGTGTGTATGTGTGTGTGTGTGTGTATTTCTCCTACAGCTCCACTCCACTTGGATCACAATCTGCCATGGCTCTTGGCAAGAGGCCCCTGGCTATTTTATACACTGACCGTAACACTTACTTATCTAGGCAACATTTTTTTTTAAAAAAAACCATACATTCAATACAGAATATTTCCAATGCTTCAGGAAGAGATGAATACGTATTTTGGTATAAAGATCGCATGAAGGTTTCCACACTATTCATTTCTGATATTGAAACAATTACATCTGCCTATCCCAGGTTCTTGGTAAGATAGACAAAAATGCCGAATCCAGTCTTAAAATCTAGCAGACTGTGCGATGAACAATAATAATAATAATAATTTTAATTTAAAAAATACATAATTTGGCCAGATCCCTGATGCAGAAATATTTATTTTCTGATAAAAGATTAAAATATTTGGGACTTTTTAGTCAGGGGAAGAAATCTGTTGACTAAAGTGACAGCAGAGTACAATAGAGATTTATGAAGCAACTAAAGAATGTGGAGAAATTTTTTCTTCCTCTCTTATTATTCAGGTTTCTAGGTTCTATAATATCTCAATATCTAAAATGATTAACTAACATCAAAAATGTCATCAAAAAAGCACAACAAAGAATGTTCTGCGCCAACTCGGAAAGCTCAGGCTACGCAAAGAGCTGCTGAAACAGTTCTACAAAGGAATCATTGAATCTGTAATTTGCACCTCTATAACTGTCTGGTTTGGCATTGCAACCAAACAAGATAAACACAGACTTCAATGGATAATTAGGACTGCAGAAAAAATAATTGCTACAAAGCTATCATCCATTGAAGACCTGTACATTGCACGAGCCAGAAAGAGGGCTGAGAAAATAACTATACACCGTGGACATAATCTATTTCAACTTCTTCCCTCCATTCGTCGCCACTTATTTATTGCAAAGTGCCAACACAGCAATATGCCCTCCCATGGCCACTGTCAACCCCCACACCCTCCAGCGACACCCACACACCCCTGCACTCCTGGTGGCCTCTCCCAGCTTCTGCAGCCTAAACACAGCCCGCTGCAGGCCTTCCAATGGCCTTCCCAAGTTTCTGTGGTCCGCTGTGAGCTATGCTCCCCCCCCAGTCGAGCTCCTCTCCTCTCTAACCTTCACCACAGACTCCATGCCACGTTTGAACCACCCGCCTTACCCTAGACAGGGGAGGGAGGAAGTGCTTCCAATGAGCTGCTGGGCAGAGGGGCGGGTGATGTCAGAAATGTCCCCAGGTGCGCATGGAGAGGGGGAGGGGAGCCCCATGTTCCTCTGGCTTTCTAGTAAAGAAATCTGTGTTGGGGTGATGGCGTGCATGCCCACAGAAAGGGCTCTGAGTGCCGCCTCTGGCATGCGGGCCATAGGTTCGCCACCACTGACCTATTCTCTTATTTGTATGTTAATTATTGTATTCTACAATCTATAATAGTTGTTTTATTTAAATATCCTAGTATGACTTGTAGATTGCTTATTAGAATTCTATGACTGTTCTAAGTTCATCACAAAAATGTATCTTAGGACATGATGAATGTATTTTATGACATGATGAATGTATTTTATGATTATGATCATAATTTATCACTTGTAACCTATATGTCCATTGAGAGCATATACACCGGAGACAAATTCCTTGTGTGTCCAGACACACTTGGACAATAAAGAATTCTATTCTATTCTATTCTATTCTATTCTATTCTATTCTATTCTATATTGTAATGGTAGCGAACCTATGGCATGTGTGCCAGAGGCGACACTCAGATTCCTCTCTATGGGCACGCGTGCCATTGCTCCAGCACAGATTTCTTTACTAGAAAGCAAGATGGACGTGGGGCTCCCCTTCCCCTCTCTGCCCACACCTGAGGGCATTTCTGACATCACCCACCCCTCTGCCCAGCAGCCAAATGGGACAGCTTCCTCCCTCCTCTGTCTAGGGTAAGGCGGGTAGCTCAAATGTGGCGTGGAATCTGTACCGAAAGTGAGAGAGGAGAGGAACTAGGTTGGAGGGGAGCATAGCTCACAGCGGGCCGCAGAAGCTGGGTGAGGCTGCTGGGAGGCCTGTGGCAAGTTCGGGTAGGCCATGGGCAGGATGGAGGGAGATGCCAATGATCATGGGGGCATGGGGGCTGCCGATGGCTGCAGTGGGTACGGAGGGGGATCGCCAATGGCCATGGGGGGGGGCTGCGTTTCTGTGCTGGCACTTTGCGATAAATAAGTTGCTTTTGGGTTGCAGTTTGGGCACTCGGTCTCTAAAAGGTTCGCCATCACTGCTATATTGGGTCATCCAGCAAAAGTGATGCAGGAGATTTAAGAGAAAATATTCCTCATTCAAGGTCTAATTGACAGATGGTGTTCACTGTTCTGAGGTACAGTGAAGCTACTGGCTTAAATGCCATGATAAAGAATGATCTGGACTAGTGCAGAGGGCTAAGCAGGGTTTTAACCCACATCAGTAGTTGTAAGAGGTCAACCGCCTTTGTGCTCTCCTCTCAGCTTCTCAAGAGACATGGCCTCCACTGCAGAATGTAAGGTGCTGGGCTTGTTGGGCTGTGGGTCTACCAGTAGGGCTTCCCTTATGCAATGTTCGCCTCGCCTATGTTTCTGTCTTTAAAAAAGCCTGTCTGTGATAAATGAAATATAAGCTTTTGTTCTATTCTCTCCTGTGTGGGTTTCCCAGAAGTGCGTGGGTGTTAGATGATTAGGATTATGATATGCTGTGGATTTCTAATACTTTGGGGTCTCTATTCAGAAAGAAACCAATTATAATTCAGAGAAAGACGTCCATCGAGCTGTCTTGTGGAAAAGCTAATGAAACTGTTCTGCTCTTTACCCAGATCAAGATGAAAACAATCAGAGGTGGTTGAGGAAATAGTGACAGGCAGTAGATTCATCAGTTGCAGTAACAAATCACTTTATAGGAATCACTGTACTGATTCGCAGTGTCAAATCTGTTTCTTCAGAAGCCTTTTTCCTTAACACTTTATATTCCTGATCACAGCAATGCAGTGTTACAAACTGAAGACAAAAACATGCTTTGAAATGTTTGTGTGTGTAAACCAAATACAGTGGAGGGTGAAAAGATTCAAACAACCATTTGTATGGGACGGTTTAAGATCACCTGCTTTGGGCAAGGTGTTGGAGTAGAAGACCTCCAAGGTCTCTTCCAGCCCTGTGATTCTGATTCCTGCCACCTGGACTGAGTTGCCATTTAGGAAATCAACTATGAAGGGACTCCTCTCTGGTCTTTTAGTTGTTTATGTCTAATATTTCTGCCACGACTTTTCCAGCCTCCGTACAATCTTTCACGTACCTTCATTGTCTGCAGCCTGCCTGCCACCCCCTCAGGCCAGACACCAAGCTGCTGGTTCAGGCATACATACCCACTGCACATCTTTGCTAAGCTTGAGGCGTGGCTGACAATAATTGTACCTACACAACAAGATCACTTCAATTCCCTTTTTTCTACTGGAGAGAAAAGAGGTTTTGTTAATTTCCATCCAAGGAGCAACAAAAGGAAAGATTCCAACCAGCTATATGGAAAGGAAAGAATTAGTGTGAGGAAAAAAACCCCATTATTTATTGTTCTAAAAAATCCCAATGTATTTTAATAGAACAGTAAAAAACGAACCCCACAAAAACGAAATGGCGTGTTTGCAATATATGGGACACATTTTAAACCAATCTTAAAACATACATTAATATAGCCAAAGAAAGCATATCTATATATATCCCCAAAGAAGGTGAAAAACATTATGACATTAAAGAACAATACAAAGCATATACAAAAACTATACAACCCTCCAAAATTAAGTTCAAGCCAGAAGCTGGGTACTGAGGTGGGAAAGAAGGGAAACAGCTTTGTTCTTCTGAGCCTTTGATAAAAGGAAATAAATTTCTACAAAAACCTGGAACATCGATGGAAGCAAACTGCTCCCGTGATTAGTTTCTCCCTAAGGAATAAGGAACAGATTTAGCTAAAAATATTGTACAGAAGATTTTTTTTTACTTGGAAAGTATATAGTAATTAAGATTTTTATTGCTTTTGAGGTTTATTTTCTCTTTGTAAGTCCACTGACTTTGTGACTTGGACACAGCCCAACAGCTTCTTTTAACTCGCTCAGTCTTTTTTTCTGTGTATTATTTCTACAAGGTTTTTAGCAGCATTGTATATTTAATTTCTCCAGCACTGATGATGTTTGGCACAAGACTTCAGTTAAAAGGAATATTTATGCTCTCATTTTTTTCTGTGCACACACAAACACACACAATTTCTTTCCTGGGTTTACAACACTGATAACCGAACTAATTATCCCCTGTGAGATTGAGCTGATTTTCAAAGGGATATGTATGATTTTCCTAGTCGCATGCCACAAAGCCAGAATTCCAATAGTTTTTATCACCTTCTTTTTCTCCTCCTTACTAGTAAGGCCCTCATGCTCTGGGATCTCTTTCTATCTCCATTCCGGGGTTACATGAGAGGATCCCTTGGAAGGCAAGTGGTGACTGCGCTAACTACTAAGCAGCTACAAAAGTAAAAGATTTCTGGGAAAGGAAGCTTGTGATCTCCAATGATTCACTACTTGGGGTCTACTCTGCTACTACATAGTGTTATATAGTGCAAACGATTTTTCTGCCTTCAAATCCAAAGCATTATACATTATACTTTTCTTAGAATTCCTTTGGGTCACAACCACCACAGTGTTTAAAAAAGTAAACATGTTTATGGATGCTTTAAGTATGTTTCTCTACATTTACATAAGAGTATATTTCCAGTCACACTTTGTCTAATTGTCAAACAACAGATCTTGGAATCTGTTCTTAGACATGAACAGCAGCTTATATAAATTCCAAGTTCAGTTTTAAGTATTTTCAGAACTCCGGAGGTGGTAGTGAAAACAGGTTTGATTTAATGAGCATGCTTGCAAGTATAAATTACAAGTCTACCCAGCAAACAGGAGGAGTTTCTTTCTTCTGATAAAAAGTTTGATTTGGTACTCAATATATCATGGCCTGATTGATTTCTGAATCAAGCTGATGATTTACAACCTTATCAGTCTCTGTGCAGAAAAAGAAAACCTTGACAAAAATCCGATGCCTTCCTCTCAACAGTTTTTCGACTGGTACATTTGCTACCATATAGTTGGCACAATATAAACTAAAACGTTTGTCTTTTTTTACTGATATTTAGCTTGCATTTCAGCATTGTATTAATGCAATTAATTAAAATTTCCAGAAGGAAGGAAAAGTCTTTATTCCTCAGTAAGCCAAGTGCGGTAATTGAAGGAGAGAGATAGAACAATATGGATTATAAGAATGTGGATCCCATACACATGAATTCACAGAGTTAAACGAAAAACAGCATAGCTGAAAAGGATACCACACGGTAACTTTCCTCCAGGGTTGCAAAACAATAGAGACTTTATTTCATAGCTTCAGTACTAAGTTGGGAAGCATTTTTTAAACTATTTTATAGAACATTATAAAAGAATGTGCCATTTCTGAATGTGCCATCATGGTCTGTGTGACATCTATTTTAAAAAGTAACTAGGCGCCAGAGTCAAGCAACTTTGCTGGCAGCATAAGGAAGTCATTTGTTATTGCTTCTTGGGGGATGCTGTTTCAATGACCCAGTCTAACCTACAAGTTTTGAGATTTCCTGATAGTCAAAAACTAATCAGGCTCGATCCTGCTTAATTTCTGAGTTTAAAGGAAGTCAGACAAGTCTTGAGTTGGAGTTGGCTTCCTTCATTCTTATGATAGGAAAGTACAAGCTGGGACACAAGGAAGGGGCCATGTTTAAAACATTTCCTTTGGATACCTTTCAGCTTTCTGTCTGTCAACCTGACTTGTCTGATCCTGACTCCTCCCAAGTAGCTGATACATTGCAGCTGAAGCAGAACCCATGCATCAGATTAGCCAGACCCAAAACAGTGAGTTGTAGGCACAGCCTTGGCAATGCCTCTTTTCATTCACCTCTCTCAATTACAACAGTCTCAGGATGAGGCTCCTGCTCCAAAAAGAGGCTTCAAAGGTCATCAACATATATGGTTACCACGTGACCCTCAGCACAACTGAAGACACACAATCATGATAAACAAATGGTAAAGACTTCAGTTGTGCTGACTCTATAGGACTGTGGTCATCTTCATTTCGTAGTTGAGGGAGCGCTGTACGAAGACCCTTTCTGCGGTTACGTGGCCAGCATGACTCTACACCAAAGGCACATGGAATGCTATTATCTTCCCACCAAAGTGGTACCTATTTATCTACTCCCATTTGTATGCTTTCAAACTGATAGGTAGGCAGGAATTGGGGCAAGTAACAGGAGCTCACCCCATTGTGCAACACTCGAATCTCGAACCTGGGCTCTCAGCTTTCCAGTTGACAAGCTCAGCTTATTTCAACCACTGAGCCCTCGAGCCTCACTCATGATAAACAAAGAGTGTAAAAGAAACATCATTTGTATACTGCCTGCTGAAAAAGAGGGATGACATTTGACAAGGGAATGTGGAGAGCAGGCAAAATAACAGAATGAAATTCAGGAGATGCGAGGGAATCTGAGATCCAAAAGGGATCTCTGTAGTTGTGGTTGTCTTTTTAAGTGTTAAAGAATAGTCCAAAATAACCTGAAATATTAGCTATTGCTTAGACAACACTAAATGTAGTCTTTAATGTGTTTGAGGAATCATCAATTTCTCATTTAAAAATATCTGTTTTCCAATCAATGACCAACACACAAGACCATACCAGGGCCTGTGATTTTAATCTAAAAGGGGGGGGGAAATCAAGAATAAACGTTTTTTAAAATTAGGCATTGAATTAGAAAAGAAAGCATTTCCAACTGTAGTTTAAAAAAATTGATGGCCCAAAGAGCAAGGCACACACTCATCTGTATAATTTTAATATTTTCAGCTTCTTTCAACATGTCTGAAATAACTTTAGTAACATACTGAATAGGCAGCTCTTTCATGCAATTCAGTATGTTGCATGTAATTGTTTGGTAGAATAAACTGGGCTTGCTTCCCTTCCCCAATTATGTATCATTCAGGGGCACCAAATGATATATATTCATTTAGATATGATTCAATTGATATTTATAAGCTTGAAAAAGACATGTCAACCTGACTCACTTTTAGACATACTGATCGGTTGAGGTTTGGTTCATCTGAAGATAACTTGTGCTTAATTTCTTCAATATAGTGAAGAAAGATTACAAAGATAGGAAAGATTAACAAAGTTTTAAACAGACCTCCGGTTCCGGTCTTCATCGAGGGAGAATGTAGTGGTCAGGGCTCCGGCTGTAAATTCTCATTTCTCCCCAATGTGGAGACCCTTGAGGTCCGAGGCCACCCTGTAGAGGTGGCTGAAGAGGGGAGTGAAGACAGAAGAACATGTGCAATTGCAGTCGGTGCGATCAGATCTGTTTTATTTCCTTTCCTCGACATCGGGAAAAAGGCGTCTATGGTGGCTATTTGGATGAAGACCGGGACCAAACAGTAATATCAAAATTGAAGCAAGAAGGGAACACCAGTCGAAGGGGGAAGGAGATGGGTGAGGAGCATTCCGTCAGAATCAAATTGATGAGATTGGAGGAATACAAACCAACATTTCTTTTAAAAAGAAAAGAGGACAAATTTAGGAAAAAGAAATTAACTGAATAAAAGTTTGAGGTTTAAGGATTGGAAATTGGAACTTGATAAATTATAAGGAGGGAGAATTCGGGACAGAATGGAATTTACATGGGAGGAGAGGACAACGGATCAGGAACAACTTACATATGTACTGAGTCAAATGTTTAAACAACTGAGACAAATGGAAGAAGAAATGCTGGCATTAGTGGAGAAATTTTTCTGACAGCAAAAAATGTGTAAAATGGAAAATAAGATTTTGGAAATAGATCAAATACCAAATCTTACTAGAAGAAGAAAAAAATTAAGAAGAAAGAAAAAGAAATACAGCTTTGATAAAGTTAACAGCTTTTCCCAAAAAATGAAAAAGGAAATTTATAATAGAATTGCAGACCCTAAAAAATACAAATGTAGAGATATAGGTGTGGAGGGTAAGGCTGGAAAAATCCAGAAGGGAAAATGTGTGATTGACCGCGATAAAGCAGGGAAAGAAACAGGAAAGATTAAAAGTAGAAGAATGCTTGTTAAGATGAACGAAATGAAAGAAAACTTGCAAAGAAGGGAAGCGTATGAGGAGGGCTCATTCACCCAGAAAGAAATAAGTTCCAGGAAAAATGGCCACTGGGAAGCAGCCTCCATAGCGTCGAGGCCAGGAGAGACAAGGCTCCAACGGTCTGGTATGTGGGGACAGGTCCACGCCCGATCCCCCTGAATGGGAGAAACTGCTCTAAACCCTTCGCCCTCCCCAAAGAAGACATCAATGGGCACTATTCGGGAGAGCAAAGGGCTCCCACA
>JANHFO010003432.1:57935-82523 GCA_032468095.1 Pareas carinatus | reverse complement strand
ATGTTGCCAATAATCCAAAATTGAACAGATTGAGCCAGAAAGTGAAACAAAAACCTAAAGATAATTAAAATCTGCATCCCCCACCCCATTCTTTCAAGCAGCTGGCTCAGATCTTTTTAATTCTACCACCAGTGATCTCCTGTAATCTCCTGGCTTGGAAAGAAAACTCTGAAAACACTTAAAACAAGCTGATTTGGCTGTTGGTGTCGGTTGAGATCTGGGGCTTCCATCTGTGAACTGCTGATTGACTGCTGGGCACACTCAGCTGGGTTTTGCTACAATCATAATGCAAGACATCACTCATTTATCAAGTTAAAATTTATTAAAAATATTTGCTTGTCTTGCAAAACACTTGTAGACCAAGTTACTCGCAATCTAGTATAGTAAAATCTAAGGTTTTACTATACATAATATATTAATGTATATATTCTATTTTTCTGTCTATCCATCCATCAACATGTTTGATATGTATGCATGTATGTCAGTCTATGCGCATTCAACATTTTATACCAAAAACACAAAGGTGATAACTGAGGCAAAGACCAAGGCACCAATGAGTATATTGGTTCTTTGATATTCAGATAAGGAGAGGATGAGAGATCACTCATATGTGCCCTGGATAGCTGTACCCCATGAGGAGGTCACAGAAGAGCTGTTTTTCCGAAGGCTTGAACACTGAGAGACAATAGGATTAACTATTTTGCTAGGTACTGTGGTGGAGACCTTTTCTCACTAACCTATTAGATGCTCTCAGAATGACAAATTTGAACGCACAAGGTAAATTTGCCTTTAATCTTGAACAAAAGGAAAGTTTAACTATAAGCTTAAGAACTCAAAGAATCTGAACTAAACAACAAATACCTTAATAAGATTTTGTTCTTAGAAAGTTATAAGGCTGATTAAGGGTACAAATAAAATTGGAGTATTGAAACACAAGAAGCTGTTTATACTTTATAATTAATTTCAAAATCTTTCTGTAAAAGTTTGGAATTAACTATAAAGTACAAACAGCTTCTTGTGGGAAATAGATCCCATTTGGTTATTACAAAATAAAACCTAAATAAAAAAATCATGATTTTAAAAACTGTACACTAGAAGGGACTAAAGATTTTAGATAAAGATATACAGGCATGCAAGATGATTATGACAATAAAAATACTGAAGGAGATTTTTAAAAAGCTCTAGTGGTGCAGTGGTTAGAGTGCAGTACTGCATTCTACTTCTGTTAACAGTCGGCTGCCAGTAAATTCAGCAGTTCAAGTCCCACTAGCTCAAGGTTGACTCAGCCTTTTATCCTTCCGAGGTCAGTCAAATGAGGACCCAGATTGTTGGGGGCAATATGCTGATTTCTGTAAAATGCTTAGAGAGAGCTATAAAGCACTGTGAAGCGGTATAAAAGTCTAACTGCTATTGCTATTAAGGAAAGGAATCCGAAAATAGAAGCCATAATACCAACATGTCAGCAACGATGTCTGCTTCTATGCATAGACTATGTCCCAAAGATGTTATTAAAGAAACAACAGATGTAGAAAAAAAGAGATGGTATCAAAAATAGAATTTACAGCTGAAAGACCAAGAGAATGATTTAGAAAAAGATGTTTCACTAGATCTCAAAAAGAAACTAGCTGAGACTTTAATATTTAAAAGGAAATAAAAATGCGAGCAAAAAGAGTGACCTGCAAATTTTTTCTACTGAATTTACTAAAGAGACTTGGCAAAGCCTTGAAGAACCCTGTGCAATGGGACAAAGAAAAAATGAAAAGAGATCAGATCCTATGACAATGAACTAAAGATTAGAAATGCTAGAAGTAAAAGGAAAGACTATGAAGTTGGTTTCTTTGATCACGGATAAAATAAGATACATTATTACTTCTGACTACATTTTCTATTGAGACCAAGACTAAAAAGTTGATGTTTCATGGTTTTGTTTATAGGTAAGAGATGTGATATAGCATGAAAAGATAAATAATGTACCATTTAAGAAAGAGTAAATAATTTCTAAATTTGTTTATACTTATAATGAAGGCTGGAAGTCACTTCTTTATAGATTTTTCTTTATTATATTCTTACTTTTCTGTCTCTTCTCTACAAACCTGGGTTTAAATATTAAATTCACTGTCAGTTTAGGACTTTGGTTATGCACACAACAACAATAGTTCAGAAAAACACTCTAATAACACCTAAGCAGAAGCTAGTGATATTTTCAGATAATTTTCAGATATTTTATAAAGTTCTTCTGCCAATTTTAAAAATGAAGAAAAACTTACAAAAAACCCCAAATCACACAAAACATTGATTATCTCATTCTTGAAATCATATATAAAAGTTCTAAAATATGATGAGCGTTTCCCCATTTTTTACATTTTAGTAACACAACTCGATCAGGCTTCTAAAATCCACTTCGGGTGAATAACTGAATAATTTTTTTCCTAAAAAAAACCGAAACCTTTGCTAAAACAGACTGATGTCTTATTTGCTCAGTGGTGCTAATAACCAGCACAGGGCAATTGTGACTTCCATTCCGCATTTCTTAAACATTAATTTATGTGACACAGTTGTTCAAATACTTTTTTTATACAGAACAACATTTAGATATTCATCAAATGCTTAGCTTTCCACTGCTCCCCCCATTCAGCTAAGCTATACCATATCATTTTTTTCTGTTATCTTCTTTACAAAGCTAGGAAAATGCATAATGCATTCTGGATATGGTCCAGAAATTCATACGCTGGCAGAAAACATCAATTATCAGCAGGGTAAAACACTCTCTGAATAAGTATGCCACATATAAAACTTCACAATTTATTTATCCAACATAATGATATAAAAGCCCAAAGAAAAGTGAGTAGCAAGTGAATAATTAGAGGGTGTTGAAATACTTGGCCATAAAGTAGCTTATTCCACCGCTATTTGCCAAATCTCAGATTTTGTGGTTATTCTCTCCTGTATCAGCCTGCCAATTTCAAGGCCACCAAATCTTGAGCTTTGACAGTCATACAGCATTGCTATTTAAGTGCCTATATAACTTCTATTAATTTTCCTTATGAAAAGAGGGAACAAGGTTATTTATTTAGCTAAAAAGTTGAATTCCATAAAAATAAGGCTTATAAAATCAGTGGGAGTCATCTAGGGTGGGTAGATGCTTACTCTGTGTGTTTGGGGGAAGGGAACAGTTTCAAGGAATAGGAGGATATAAAACTAAAACATTATAATATGTATATTATTGTGTATAATTTTAAAGTTTCCTTATTTTCCTTTCTCCACTGGTGCCTTCTAAGCTAATGAAAACTGAAGAGGATAAAAGTTCTTTTTCAATTTAAGTCCATGATCCTATGTTGAAGATAGGTAGTCCTCAACTTGTGACCACAATTGAACCCAAAATTGACCTTGCTAAACATGGCAATTGTTAAGTGAGCAATCCCTCATTTTACAACTTTCTTGCCATAGCTGTTAAGTGAAACGCTACAGTTGTCAAGTGAATTATGCGGTTTTTAAGTAAATCTGGCTTCCTCCATTGAAGTTGCTTGTTGGAAACTCTCTAGAAAGGTTGAAAATGACAAGCCCAAAACCTCAGAATGCTGCCATCATTGTAAATATGTGCCAATCGCCAAAGCCCCTGAAGTTTGATCATGTGACTCGGGGGCTGCTTGTAAGTGTGAAAACTTGTCATAAACCACTTCCCCCCCCCAATGCCATTGTAACTTTTAACAGTCATTAAACGGAGGGTTGTAAGTCAAGGATTACCTGTAGAAATGCAAAGAGACAGTTAACTGAACAGATTGATTAAAAATCTCCTATCACGGATTATATGACAAACTCGCTATCTGATAAAATGATCTGAAAATGTTGTTCAAAAGAACATCCATTTGCCTATTGTTCACCTAATAACCCCCCACCCCTAACCCAATTTACCTTGTAAGCAATGCTGTTCAGCACTTTCATAGCCAGGTCTGAAACATCAGGGTAGGGATCAGCAGCCAAGTGTAAGAGGACTCTCCAAATTTGAGTATAAATACTATTGAAAGAAACCCCTGGAAACAAAGAGGAATAAAGCCAGAAAATACATCTGAGTGAAATCCAGTCACCAAATTGTCATTTTATATGATGATCTGAAGATGGTGACAATATATCAGACTCAATTGTAAATAAACAAAAATGCGATTATACTGCTATTAATATGCAGAGTGCTTTGTAACATGTTACAGACTCAGGTAAGTGCTTAACTCACAAGGGAATACAAGGGTCTAATTCATACATAATCACAAAATTATACAATAAACCAGTGATCGTTTTGTTTTTTGGTTCAGGATGACTTCCTGCAGTGATATTATTTTAATATATGCAGACTTGGTTAGTACTGCTTGTTCAACAGAACCATGGTTTTTTTAAAATCTAGGCCTGCCATTAGAGGTGAATCATGGTATTGTTTGCACAGAAAATCAAGAATTTGAAGATAGATATAAATTATTGAAGCTCAAATCTGAGAGAGCCACTTCAACATTTTTCTCTTTTAATGGGTCCTTCTGTTGGAAAAAAATAACAGATTAGACTACTTTAGGGCATCTAAATAAGATCAGAAACTAGAGCCATTCTTTTTTATCTCAAGATAATCATGCAAACAAGCCCTAAATATGGTGATCCTCAATAGCAGTCAACAAAGTTCTTATTCTCCATGAATTTGCCTAATTCAAATTTAAAGTCTCTTTATTCTCCCATGAAACCAATTAACAGAATGGAACATAATAACAGAGTTGAAAGGGATCTTGAAGGTATTCTAGTCCAACCTCTGCTCAGGCAGGAAACCCTATACCATTTCAGACAAATGGTTGCCCAATCTCTTCTTAAAAATTTCTAGTGTTGGAGCATTCATAACTTCTGGAGGCAAGTTGTTTCACTGATTAATTGTTCTAACAGTCAGGAAATTTCTCCTTAGTTCCAGGTTGCTTCTCTCCTTGATTACCGTATTTTCTGCACCATAAATCGCACTTTCCCACCCCAAAAAAGTGGAAAGCGTCTTATGGAGCGAATACTCCCAAAAAGCGTGGGACATCGCTCCGCGGGATGCTCCAAAGTTCGGAGATTGGCCTGCAGGCCGAATTGGAGGCTTCCCAGCACCCCGTGGAGCAATCTCCGCGCACCCGCGTTCCAAATGAGAGGCCTCTGGGCGCCATGCGTCTTATGGTCCGGTGTGTCCTATGGTGCGAAAAATATGGTAGTTTCCATTCATTACATCTTGTCCAGGTGCTTTGTGAAAGAGCTTGACTTCCTCTTCTTTGTGGTAACCCCTGAGATATTGGAACACTGCTATCCTGTCACCCCTAGTCCTTCTTTTCATTAAACTAGACGTACCCAATTCCAGCAACCGTTCTTTATATATTTTAGCCTCCAAGCCATTGCATGCGATAATGTGCTTTTTAATTTAACTATGCCAGTGTTCAAATTCATTTGATAATGTGGAAATCTGCTTTTAATAGAGAAGAAGAAACATTTTCTATTCACCTTCTTTACATGTTTATTTGAAATGATTCTAGGCATTTCATTTCTTTTTTTCTAAGCAAAAATAAACACATTTCTCACCTTTCCTCATAACTAACTTTTTTTAGAGGCATGCAATTATTTGTGTAACTTTTCTCAGCTCTGGATTATGCACTGACCAAATGTAGTCAGGTAATCGATTTAGATTAAGGCAATCTAATTATACTTTCTTCTTTTGATCTTATCATTAAGCCACATTTTTAACAATTCCAGGGGAAAGCTGTAGTAATCCTGCAGTAAATGAAATTAAAATTATTCCATATACTTTAGTAAATTATAGTCTATTGTGTCTGATACATAATAGTAAGCTGAAGCAACAAATATATAAGTACCTGGGGAAAGGTAAATTGTAAATAGTCAGAGGGGAAATCTTATTACAGTGGCCATTTACAATATGGTTTAATAGTAATAGAGCCACTGGATCAACATGCAGTTCGTCTTTGGCTTGGTTAGATCAATGGAATTGGCAGAATTAAATATGATTCTTTTTTAAATAAATAATCGTTCAGGTGTTTCTATAACAAACTCTTTTTTTTAATTTTCATTGACCTAGAATTATCCTCCCCTTCCCTGCAAAAAAGTTAATTTTAGTTTGTCCCCAAAGTACTTTTTCAAGAGGCAACTTTTGTTCATCAAATAATTGCTCATTCAATTTATTTATTTAACAAATTTATATGGCCACTGGTCTAAACAATGGGACTCTGAATGCAATCTGGCATATTGTATGGACATGCAGGTGTCCACAGTAGTACCAGTAGTAGGAAAACAGGCCTTTTCCTCAAAGCTGAAACAACTGTCGATAATTACTAAGTGACTAATTTTGACATCCAGATATGTAAAAGTACTACTGGGTATGATATTTCACATAATGTCTAATCCATTCTTTATGCAGAAAAGCTGTGAACTGGGATTCCTCATTCATGCAATTAGGATGGTATTTAGTGGAAGTCAGTGGTTCACATCTGTGTGATCTGGGAATGGAGGCCATATAATCAGACATCCCAATATACTGTGGAGTGTTCAGTTAGCAAGCACAGCTGGGGTAAAACATTTTAAATCATTGTGAAATGTCAAACTGGCTTTTCTAGATGGACCAGTGCGGTGGGTAACCTCACATGATTTGTGTGGCTTTTCCTGAATTATAATAAACATCAAGGCAGAGTTTTGAGTACATTTGTTATTTTATGAGATCTTAGATTGTGGCTAGAATCTTATGCTCCTTTCCTGCTTGGCACAATCTATGAATGTCTTTTGTGTCAGACTTGGAGTCACTGAAAAAGCTTCACTTTTGGTATGTGCACTCAGGAAGACACAAACAAGCAGGGAAAATGATGAAAGTCAAGAAGATGGCAGCTGTCAGGCAGCTTACACTGGGCGAGCATGCTCCACAGCTCCTTTTTCCCTGATCACCATTCTGCCTCTTCTACTTTCACTTCCATGCAGGCAGTTATATAACCACAGCTGGGAAATCTCAGGTGTTTGAGATTCCTTTGAAAGTTAATGAAAGACCAGCAGGAAAGGAAAAGAATCTTTCAATATTGCAATATTTTGTGCTAATGTGATCCAACATGTTTTCTCTCACCGTTGAGGAAGAAAGAATGAAGAAAGAAAAATACCTGCACAAGGCTTTAATGAATCTGACCCTTTAAAAAATAAAATCACCACAGAAATTTCTTTTTTATCAGCTGAAGAGAACAGAAAGAATTTCTATGAATTTTTAGATTCATTGCTCTCCCTCCTCCTTACATATTATTTCCATGGGGGAAAAAAATCCTCACAACCCCATGAGTGATGCATTCAAATTAGCTGCTTGTCAAGCTTGAACTGACTGAATCCCTGATGAAAAGAAATACTAACAGCAGGAGGAAAAAAAGCTCTGCTTTTGCATTAGGGATTGTAATGATAAAAAGGGATGCAGAGACAAGGCACATGGCAGAAGCATATACAGTATGCTAAAAGTGCATCTAAAAGGACAGCTCTGTGGGACCTCCAATGAGGGTTCAGAAACAAACTAAGCATCCTTAAAGGAACAAGAATGGCACTGCAGCGAGATCAGCAGCGAGACGGGGAATTCTGGGCAGCAAAACCTCTCTGGAAAAACTGAGATTGCGAAATCACCCACCTGTACTTTAGACAGACGCCCCTTGTGAGTAGACTGCGATTTTTGTGGATGACATGTGAGTCTAGGGATTTCAATCAGGTTTACAACCATAACACAGCCTATATGGACATACGGTTTGCTGAGTCTCCTTTTTTAATCACTTTTGAAAGTACTTCTTAGCTATTAAGAGCCTTTGCGATGACAAGAAAACTATTGGGCAAGTCTCAATCCTTAGCAAAAGAAGTTTTAAATATAAATTTAAAGATTTAAGATTTTTTTTAATAAACAGCAAAAGGGTGATTAGAATGTTGATTTTGGACAGACAAAGAGTCCAGATAGATTTGAAATAAGATTTTGAAATAAATTATAAAAATCCATTCATGGGACAAGTTAAATTTAAGAATTTCTGCCATTATAGATAGACAGTCTTTAAAAGAGGCTAGGCAAGAGGAACATGTTTTACTGATGAGAATGATTGGAAAATGAATTTAAAATGACAAACTAAAAGAATAATGTGGGGAAAAAAATCTACACTGGATATACAAATGTAACTGGTCGATATCTTTATACTTGAAAGAAATATACAAATAACAAAGCAAGGTAATGATCTAGATCAGAGGTCGCCTACCCATGGTCCGCGAGAAAATTTTGATGCTCCATTTTTTATGTACTTGGCAGGTGGTAGTGATGAAGTTCCTACTTTTGGAGATGGCAGAGACAGCGAGGCACACATGGCTGGGCTGCCTCCAGGGTTCAAAATTCACCTGCTCCTCCTGTACCGAAAGCACTTCTGAAGCACTTCTCAGCTGGCCAAAATTCCAACCCCCAGAGCTTGCAGCTCAGTCAGTTTTTCTCCAGCCCTGACTTCTTCATGAGATAAGGGGTGCCGGTGGATAGCAGAGAGGGGGGAGGCAGGTGTTATTTGGGGCGGGGTGTGTGTCGATGATTGCGGCCCACCACTGCAAGGCGCACAGGCGACTGGTGGGAGTGGAGCACCAGAGCACTCTGTCTGTCTGTCTCTGTCTCTTTTTCTCTCTATGTATCTCTCATTCTTTCTCTCATTTTCTCTCTGTGTCTGTCTGTCTGTCTTTCTGTCTGTCTCTCTCTCTCTGTGTCTGTCCCTTTCTCTCATTCTCTCTCTGTCTGTCTCTCTCTTTCTGTCTCTTTCTCTCTGTGTTCATCTGTCTACACCTCTCTTGTTCCCTCTGTGTGTGTCTGTCTGTCTATCTCTCTCAAGCAGGAACAAATAGAACACTAAAATGTGTAATACTTAAAGAAGCTTCAATTCTTTTATAATAATTAAGCTAACTTTAATAATTTTGCAACAATTAAGCAACCTTTAAAGATTTTTATGATTAAACAAGCATTTATAATTTTGCCATAATTAAATAAGCTTTTTTAATTTTATTATATTAAATTTTATATTAATAAAAAGGAAGATCTGAAGTTATGGTTTCAAATCTGTCCATCAACAGTCACATTAAATGACTAGGCTCTTACCTTTTTAATTGTAATGTTTAATAAAATGTCTATAAAAATGATGGCTCTGTAATTAGTTGGACCAATTCAAAACTGGTTAAATGGGGCTTACAGTACAGAGAGTTGCAAAACGATTCCTTTTAACAATGAGCGTGAGAGGTAAATAGCCTTTCTTTGCTGAGAACGTTTAATTTGTATTCAGCTATGCATGGTCCTTTATTCAATGTAACAGTTGCAATCAGGGTACTACAAGTGGATTTCATTTTTCAACCCCTTCACTTGAAAGGGCCTGGCTGAATGGCTCACACACACAAGTTAGAGCAGCTGTGGCGCCATTTCTCTCAGATGCCTGGCTTACTGAGAGACCGAACGCTGCAGGAATTCACCATTATTTTCAGTTGCAAGGCTTGTGTCAAATTTGTAAATTGGAAGGTTTAGAAACGAGCTTCTCTCATTCAGAAAACCATACCAATTACAGTGAGTTAAACTCATTGGTTAAAGCTTGTTTCGGCTTTTCTTCTTTATTTACTCATTTGATGTATACCCTACCTTTCGCTAGGAGCTCAAAGCAAAGTATGTACCACTTCAGCCCCCATCAGCCATTCCCAACATTTTCTGCTACTGTTCCCCCTTTCAAAATTAATCAAGGATGAGATTAACTAGCAACAGAGAAAACAGATTAACTAGCAGCAGATGATAGGCAGTTGATCTTTAAGTTCTTTCTCTGACCTTGGCAACAAAGAGGAGGTTTATTCAGTTTTAATTTCCTGTTTGAATATACCAAGCTGGGAGGAAGCAAGTTAAAAAGACTGAGCGGCATTTCTAAGAGCACAATGGAGGATCCAGAACTATCCTGCCATCAGGAACAGTGAGAATTTTCTCTGCTTCCAGCTGATGCTCCTCCTAAATAGGTATATACATGGAAGGCAGCAGCGGGGAAAGAGGGAATAGGGTTTTTTGGGGGGGGTGCTGTTAGTGGAGGAGATCTCATAAAATGCTCAGAAAAAGAAAAGGCTGCTGCTAGTTTTTCTGGCAATCAATGACTGAAAAATTTATGCACCTGAATAAGGAATGTAAAATAAGCTTTCTATAAATCCTTCAGCTATTTAAAAACATATCTTCAATCCTATGCTGTTGCATTAATGAGTATGTTCTCTTATATCATGTGTATTTTGTAATATGACAGGTAATTAAAGAAGGACTGCAATGCTACAGAGAGTAAATGATTAAAACATTCTGAGTGACAAAAATAGTGCCCCGATTAATCAATCAGCAATTTCCTTTTTTTATCATATTAAAAAAACAATGCAACTTGTTGTACAAAACTGCAGAATGCCATTTTATTATTTAAAGCTCAGAGATTTGAAGGAGGCGAGGGAATTCTTTATTATAATATCTCTTTAATATGCATTTTTACATTTTCATCAGTTGTTTTATTTAGCTAACCAACTGACTAAGATTCCTTTTATTGGAAGGTATCTCCTAAATTTTTATTTGAGATTTCACTTTAATGAGGAAAGAGCTTGTGTGATGGTTCAGGAGGAGGGGGTCACTTAAACTTTTGGATAAAGGGAAAGGTTTATAGTAGACAAGGTAAGAATAAAAACTAGACATACTAATGTCATACCTGAGAACAAGGCTAAACATTTCTTTTTCTTTCTTTGGTACTTCTTGGATGGGGCTGGGATTTTTCTTTGTTGTTTAAATGTTAATTGCATTGCAGCTTTGATGCCTATTTACTGAAAAAAATGAAAGAATGTACTGAGCTGCTGATTTTCAGCAATCAGGACCAAATTGTACTGAGGATTTCAAGGACCACAAATCAAGTAGCTTCAGGGGTGGTAGGACTTCAGCTAGAGAGATGGGAATTAAAATCCCTCCTCAGCCCCAGAGCTCAAGGACTTTCTCTGGCAAATCAGCATTACAAAGGTAGGGAAAATAAGAATGCATGTGGCATGCTGCCCTGGGCTTGTTGAGAAAGGACAAGCTATTTTAATGATAATAACAAAAAGGTTGCACAATTATTAATGCTATTCTTTATCCATTTTCCTTTTCTTCTCCTCATATCAAAATTACAAAGACCAAAACGTCAGTCACTAAACAGGGATGTTGTTCTGTAAACATCACCGGGAAGTACTCTTTCAGGTAAATTCCTGAAATTTATTCATTAGTTTTTATGCCCATCCATGTCTTCGGGTATCTAGGTGGTCTCATTTTCAAGCTAAACTGCAGTCTATTTAGTCAAGTATGATGTCTGGAGATGCATGAACATGACAGGTATTAGTTACATTTTTAAATAAAGCAATTTAATAGTGATACAAACATGTGGTTCAAGACAACCATGGATCGGTGTAAATTGGGAATAACATTTGGAGACGTGTATATTTTTCATCTCTTAATACTGAAGAGAGTGACAATGAGAGTGTCAATATCGAAAAATTATTTCCTCTGATTATTTCTCCTGTCCTAGAAATGCTGCTATTGAGGAAAACAATTTATTAGCAGTTATTTTATTTTTTTACTAATCCTGACTTTCCCCTTAAACATACTAAGGCCAAGATCAAGGTTTAGAGGGAATGCCATTTCATCATAGGCTCAGCTGATCCTAGGGGTGCCCAAAATGCAGGATGTTGTTTTTTTAACCAAGTTATTTTTCTGAGGTAATCTGCTTTTTTGATGCTCGATCTTAAAAAGCTCTCTGTGTTGTATGTGTATGTGTGTGTTGAGGAGGAATGGTTGGACATTATTATTTAGGTGAGAGACCACCAGGAAATAATAAAACTGCAGAACTGACTGGAAATTTTTTAAAAAAAAACTGGAAGAAGGCAGCGCCAAAACCACTTTCACAATGTTTGCCAGGGAAACTATATGGGCATATCCATGAAGTTGACTAGAATTAAACCCAAGTTGACCTCTAGACACTTTGCTTTTACATTTCCCTTTTCTCTTTCCAGTTTTCTTCTCAAATTCCCTGCTACTTCTTTCCAGCACTTAATTACATCCTCTTGGCTTTCCTTGTTTTTTTTCTTGGGAACAGCCATATCCTAAGACAGGGAATCCATTACTGCCTATGATTTTTCCATTCTTAATATTTTCAACTTCTGATTCTGCTTCCCCCAAGACCCTGTTATTGCTCTCTCCTTTAAAGCATAATCTAATAGTTGTGGCATTCCTACAAGTGTGGTCTGATCAGCTTTTGCCTATTCAATTGTGAACATCCCACTGCATTTCTACCTCTGAAATTAATTCATTGGGTACCTACTACCCTTTACAGCAGAGATCCCCAACTCTCGGTCCGTGGATGGCCACTGAGCTGCAGAATGCCAGCAACCGAAACAAGCCAAGTCCTATACGCAAGATGCAGGCAGCATGCAAAACCACAGCCCCACCAGTTCGTGGAAAACCCTTTTTCCATGGAACTGGTCCCTGGTGTCCAAAAGGTTGGAGTTCATTGCTTTACAGTACCTCTACAGGTATTGTAGAACTCTTAACCACTGTTTCAGACCTTAATACTGTCTTGCTTTCTTCTTTGCCTTGGGTACATTTTGTGGTGATTATATTCATGATTCCCCTCCAATCAGTTCCTTGCCTTTTTCTTTTGACCTCTGTCTTAGGGCAAACCCGCCAATGTACTGCCTTATGTATTGCTGCTATTCTGACTCCCCTTAATCATCATATCCTTTTCAATACTGCAACGACTTGAATTCAAACCCCTTTTCCTGTGTTGTTACTTTCTTCTCTAATGATGTCCATCCTACAGATCCCATGATAGACGTGGTCCAATTTCCAAGCTTAAGCACACATAACTAAAATAATGAATATCATTTCTCTAATTACTTTGCTTCTGTAGCCCTTATTCCTCTTCTCCAGTTTGTTAAATGTTCAATGTGAAACTCCTTGGGATCTATATTCTTTCATTCTCTAAGCCACAGATGTGTGACCCTTTTTAAGCTGAACCTTCATTTGACCTCCAAGTGGTATGCTGGGGGGGATGTATAAAGCACTGGTGGAGCTAGCATAAAACTAAATGTGATTTGGTTTCAGTGTAATTAAAGTTAATATATTTAATATTCTTCTCCCTTCTGTCTCATCAGAAAGTACAATTTCTGGGTAATTTCAGGAGGAGGTCTGCATTAAAGTCTGGTGTTAATCTCTAAGCACCATGCATAATGATACTAATTCCATAATTTTAAAGATGACAAATTAATGTGATATACTGTAATTGGGAGAAGTTTTCACACGCTAAAGCATCAAATGCAAGTTCTGTTCAGAGAAAACAGTCTTATATGGTGTAGATATATCTATCTCTGGGCTGATATATATTCACCATGTATCATCGCAGCACTGTCTAACCCAGACATATCCAACCCACAATCACGGTTTGCACGCAGCCATCGGCAGCTATTAATGTGGACCCACAAGAGTGTAAACTTGTGGGAGACAACCAAACTGAGCCCAAGGGCAGGGTCAAATGAATCATGAGTCTGGAGTACCTACGGCTCCATAAGATACCTAATTCTACCCTCTTGAAGTCCAATGACTCTTATCTGGAGCCAATTCGCCTTAACCATTAGTAGAGCAGATTCTTGTATATAGAATAGTATATAATATACTATATAGTATATAGCATGAAATAAAGTTGTAGTTCTTTTGAACTCATCCTGGTTCCTGATTTCTTGCATCAGACAAAACTTAACATTATGTGATTCATTCCCCCTCTAACTATATTATATATTCATGTGGACCAGGACAAATCCTCTTCACTAAATACAGCTCAGGCATGCTAAAAGATTGAACAACCATGATCTAACCTGACCAGCAATGATTTCATACAGACATTCCCACTCTTGCTACCTAGTTAAAAATGGAATTTGAGAGCATACCTATGCAAAACAGTCGCTTTCTCAGTTAATTATAGGAGTTCTTCTAAAACCACAACTAGATTGCTAAAAAAAATTTTTTTACATGGAGTAAAGCTAGTCTGAAGCTTTGCTAAGCATTAATGTAAGTCTGCCATCTCTCAGGTCAAGCATATGGATTTTTCAAAATTTAAAAATGATCTTCCTTGCAGCTGAAAGTGGGAGGTGGAAGAAAGAAGTCATGGGGGGGGAAGAATCCCCCATCATTTAAAAGATAAGTGGTGAAAGAAATGGAATTTTGTGAAGTTATGAATTTTAAACCACTTCCAGAAGCTATGTTGTTTACAGCTGGATATGAGCTGGTCCTGGCAGAATATGAATAAGGGGGGAATTGGGAGAAGTGCTTTGGGTCACTCTCTCTTTTTTTTGCTTATTTTCAGTTTCTTTCTATGACTTTAACTCTTTTGAAACCCAAGTAACCTATTAAACTCTTTTGAATACCTGAAGAAAACAACGGGGAATTATTAAGTTTTACAAAAGGACGAATTTAGGCGCCAGAGTATTGTAAAAGAGATGATATAAGGTGCACTATTTTCATTCTCTGCAGGCAAATATGTTCTTTTTCTTCTTGTTTCCCAAACAATTAAAAGTATTTGTCAGTTTGTTGTTCTTTTGTAATTTCACTTTTTACTGTTTTGAATTTGATTGGCTATGTTGCAGTTTTCTACCATTATAACCACAACGCGATCTGTCATTTAGTTGCATCTCAAGAATAATCCCAAGAATCCCAGTCACAAGAAAACATATTATATGTAAGAGTAGCTGTAGAGTTGGTGATCAGAAGGGAGTTTTAAAAACAGCCTCCTTCTTACTCCCTTGTGAGTTGGTAATATTCACTTTAAACACTGAGTGCTATTGCTTCTTCTTGAAAGAAATGCCAAATAATCTAAGTCAGGCTATTTGTCCATCCAGCCTAGTACGTTCCTTGACCTTCTATCTGGAAATGCCAGGATTTGTCTCCTTATTTGCAACCTATTGTCGTTTTGCCTCTTGTTTATTTTCTAATGATGGTGTCAGTTGATTTTATAAAGGAACTTGAGCAAAGAGAGTGGCACATAGTTGCAACCCACATCCATGGAACCTTTAATCTGAGTTGTCAACATCATTATTATGCAATTGGCATCATGATACAGGTAAAGCAGCTTTAATCTAAGATGATAGCTACCTATCCTGCACAAAGAGCTTAAGTGACCATTGTAGTAATAATAAGCTATCCTAGCTTATTGTTTAGCAAGATTGCTCCTAACTTTTCTACCTAGCTAGGAAAAAGTGAGATACAACCTACATGATCAATACATAAATTAGAAAGGGATGCTGCTGATTACAAGAATGTCATTTTAACAAAATAGCAAGTTAAAAGAATATCATAGGTCATGTAATGTTCCCTGCCTGTTTAATAGCTCCATTATAAGTTCCAATCAATATTTGTTTCTTTTGCTTAAATTTGGAGGAAAAAATATCCTTAATTCCTGGATAGAAAATTGACACATGCCCTCATGAGCATTGTTGCATCATTGTAAATCTACATGTTCTTTTCCCCAAAAAGTTTAATCTCATTTTCTATTCCTCCTACCACAAAGACGTTGTCTTGGAGCAATCATTGACCTTTTCATTCCATCCTCTGTATTATAAATAAACTGGCTTGAAAACGTTTAGGCTTACCTATCAGAGAAGTCAGTGATGAGTAGGAGCTGACTCTCCTCATCTTGTCAATTGTCTCAAAAGACAAGATATATTCTTCATTTTCAGGGCTGCCCAAGGTGCTGCTGGCGCTGCTGCTGGTGCTCAGATTCCCAGGGGAAAATGCAATAGAGCTTCCAGCTGTTGAATAACAATAAGAATGCAGACACTGAACAAAACACTTATGCAAGGAATATGCTCAATAAAATATGAATGCATATGGAAATGTGGGGAGAAGGGATATATTTGGTTTTGAAGTAGTATCCATTGGTCACATGCAGAAAGCCTAGTGACTACGGCATGGCATTACACATTAGTTCCACCATTTTGCTCCCAGGCTCCATCTGTCTGAGGCTTAGCCTTCTCTTAAATAAGTTTTATTTTATACTTTAACGTACCAGTTTTGTATCTGCTCTTGAAACATTTTTTTTTAAAAAACCCACTATTTCAGAGGGGGTATCATATCACAGTATGCTCAGTAATGGAGAAATAGAAGATTATATCAATGTTAATTTAAATACTAAAATTTATCTGACAGCAGAAATTAGCAGACATATGAAACTTTGCAATGTGAAAATATTTTGAGGATGCATGCATGATTTAGAAGTTTTATTTATTTTATTTATTTGTCAAAACTTTTATACCGGCCTTCTCCCCGAAGGGACCCTGCCAGATTAAAAATAGCAACAAAAACATGTAACACATATAAAATTACTAAAAAATATATACAAGCATGGCTGAATTTAAAATCGCAATTTAAGACCAATTTGTGACAAAAATCTAATTTAAAATAGAAATATCCAATTAGGATAAAATTAATGGTGGTTAATAAATAGAAGGAAGGTGTGGTTAGGCCAGACTGGCCTGGGTGAATAGGTGCATTTTTATAGCGCGGCGGAAGGCACGGAGGTCCGAGATAAGACAAATCTCTGAGGGGAGATAACTCCAGAGGGTGGGGGCTGCCACAGAGAAGGCTCAGCCCCTGGGGGCCGCCAGCCGACATTGTTTGGCCGACGGCACCCTGAGGAGGCCGGTGGGAGGTATTTGCCGGCAGAATGTGGTCGTGTAAATAACTGGGTCCTATGCCATGGAGCGCTTTGAAGGTCATTACCAAAACCTTGAAGCGCACCCAAAAGCCCACCTGCAACCAGTGCAGCTCGCGTAGGAGGGAGGCCACATGGGTTCTACCATTGGCCCCCATAACCCCCCGTGTGGCCGCATTCTGTGCCAGTTGGAGCTTCCGGACGCGCCCCAAGGGGAGCCCCATGTAGAGAGCGTTACAGTAACTCAGTCGGGTCGTGACGAGTGCCTGAGTGACTGTCCGCATGGTGTCACGATCTAGAAAGGGGCGCAATTGGCGGACTAGGCAAACCTGGAAAAAAGCCCCCCTGTCAGATACATGCTTTTGGGTAAAAAAAAAAGCAGGAAAAGATATATAAAAAAGATTGAAACAATGTTTTTTAGGGAAAAATAGGTGGAGGAGGCATGTTGGTTTCATATCCCCACCCCCCAAAGAACTGGCTACTGTCATTATGTCCTGAAATCTACACATGAAAAGAAACTCATAGAGGGATTTTTTCTTCTTTTTTTCAGTGCTGCAACTACTTGCTTTCCCTGAAAAGCTATTTATCAGTCAAAAAGCGTTCGGGATACGGCAGAACAGCATCAGGACTTGCTTCTACATAAGGGAATATATAGGTAGTCCTCAAATTATGACCTAATTGAGCCCAAAATTTCTACTGCTAAGCAAGACCATTGTTAAATGAGTTTTACCCCATTTTATGACCGTTCTTGCCACAGTTGTTAAGTGAATCCCTGCAGTTGTTAAGTTAGTAACACGGTTGTTAAGTGAATCTGACTTCCCCCATTGAGTTTGCTTGTCAGAAGGTCACAAAGGGTGATTACATGACCCGGGGACACTGTAGCCATCATAAATAAATGCCAGTTGCCAATTGACCAAATTTTGATCAATTGTGAAGTGTGAAAAATGTCATTTTTTTCAGGGTCGCTGTAACTTCAAGTAACTAAACAAATTTTAAACCGAGGACTATCTGTAACTGAAAACCAGATGAAGATATTATATATGTATGCAATTTTGCTATTGAAAGATATTTCCTTTTTGCTCTCCCTTCTCCTTCAGCCCCACTTTTGGGGGAGGCACAGGGATATCACTACACCAATGAATTCACTTCTGGTGATGATTCTCAGGATCCAACTCCATGTCACACTATTCACCAATAGAAACTAGAGACATTGTCCACTCTTAACTGTCCTATTTCTGCTGTAGACCCAAATGCATACACAGTATAAAGTTATTTTTAAAAAAAGAAAAGAAAACTCATCTTACATTCTTCATTCAAACTGAGATTCTGTAGAGATTTATTCAAGTTTCTTGCTGTAGTGACTGCTCGAATATTTCCATAGGAGCTGACAGAACGAAGTTTTGGAGTACATGGATTATCTCGGACTGGAGTCAGACTTCCACCCTCTGTGGAGGCAATATAAGTATTTATTCCCGCAAAATAGCAAGCAAGTAACAGTTTAAAGTAAAGCAATAATAATAGCCACCACTGCCCCTTAGGTCAAGGTTTTTTTTAACAAAAATGTCTGCCCATCTTGTATCAAAATGACTTTGGGCAGCACTTGGTGGTAATATTTCTTCTTTTAGCCTCAGTGTTCTTTTTCATGTTTCACTGTGGCTTTATTTTTTTATCTTTTACAGTCCAGAGTTGCCTCAAATCATGAGATGGGTGGCATATAAATTTAATAAATAAATATATTAAACAAAAACCTTCTAGATCTAGGCAATGTATGAGGAAAATTCGGAAAAAACCTCAATGATACTGACACAGAACTTTAATTATACATACACATTGGAAAATTACAACATTACATTACTTTTTGACATAATTGCCATTCAAACTGAAGCATTTTTCATAATGGCTTACAAGATTTGAAATTCCTTCTGCAAAGAAATCTCCCTCCTGGGAATGAAGCCACCCTGTAACAGCATCATGAAGCACATTGTCATCTTCGGAGCGGTACAATGCAAGCGTCAGGGTGTGGTGTGGTGTTGGTTCACGATAATGCTCGCCCGAACACCGCTAGACGCACTCAAGAACTTTTGGAGTAGTTCCATTGGGATGTTTTTGATCATCATTCCCTTATAGCCCAGATTTGGCGTCGAGTGACTTTTTGAGCTTCATTCCGAGGGAGATTTCTTTCCAGAAGGAATTTCAAACCATGTAAAACCTAAAAAATGTCTCAATTTGAATGGCGATTATGTCGAAAAGTAATATAATGTTGTATTTTTCTAATGTGTATGATAAAAGTTCTGGATCTGCGAGTGTCTGTCATTGATAACCAAATGGAGGTTTCCCCCCAACCCCCACCCCGAATTGCCCTCATACAAGTAGGTAACAAATCAACTTAGGTAAACAACCAAATAGACAGTAAACAATGGCTTAATCAAGAAACTACAAAGGAAAAAGCAAGACTCCCACTAACACTGATAGGGCAAGCCCCTATATAAAACTATAAATAAACAGACAGCAAAACCTACTCCCTTCTGGCACTGAAGAGTAACAAAGGCACAGTAGAGCAATAAAATGTCTGCAAGAAAACAATCAGGCTGAGAGAGAATGAAGGACTCCACAAGCAACAAATTGAAAGGCTAGACTGCTTCTCTTTATTCCTTGTAACAAATGTTCTAGTTCAGTATCAATGGGACAATCAACCGGATTTCTCACAAGTAACGTTTTAAAACTGAGATACTATTTCAATTTCCCTATTTAAAGTAGAAGAAAATATACAGACTGCTGCTGTGGAAGGTCTGTTAGCTATAATGAGACTTGCGCGACAGCCCCGAACAAAGCTGACCTCATTTGAGTTCAGCAATGTATCACTGCTGAGGTGCGAGTCTGGATATTATAATAAAAGAACAAAAAAAAAGCTTCATAATCTTTTTCCTGCCTAAATATTTGCCCAAAGAATTCCATTAAGTTATGAATACTTGCAATTTTTATTTTTTTATCCTATTTTTCTCTCTTATCCAAAAGGCAGACTTAGTTAGTTAGCTATAAAAAGGCTTCCAAATGCACACTAAAGACAGCTTCTTGTGCATTTTATTTACAGCCATTTACTTCCTCTACAAAAAGGAGGCAAAATAATGTTGGCCTTTGTTTCCACTTTTTAATTGCCACCCCTCTCCCTTCGAAAGCACAGTAGCTATTAAATTACACATTTTATTTACAGGGCACATATAAACCGCTTCAAACAAATTTATTCTGAGCAGCGTACAATTCCTCAACCTTCTAATTTAGATTTAAAGAAAAATACAGCCTAAGCAACATAAGGTAAATCAGCATTAAAATTTATAAAGCACACAAATAAATTGGGACTTTAAACCAAAGAATTTAATCACTGTGCAGAGGAATAGTCACAACATCCTGCCCTCAAAGCTTAATAGAGCAATGGAGTTTTTTAAGCTTTCTGAAATTCAGAGGGAGGAGACTATTTTAATATTTTTGGGGATTGGGGTACTATTTCAGAGAAGGGTAAGTAACGAATGAAAAGCAGGAAGCTTTTGTCTAAATAAACAAACTGTCCCCCAAACTATACAGGTGGTGTTCTTTGGCTACTTCTTATCATGAAGTTGCCTTCTGCAGGAATCATGAAACACTGAGAAGTCTGTTTTCTTGTTTTCCTTTTCGTTGTGCATCTTCTTTTTCTTTGATGCTAAACGATCGTAAAGTTAAAATCCCAGTGACTGAGGTTTTTTTTTAAAAAAGAAATATTGGTATGTAAGCTGTTCAAGGAGCTTCTTAAACTGATCAGCAGGGTATAAATGCTTTACATAAAATATAAAACTGCTGGTGTTACATAGGGATAAACATAATACTAGGGGAGTTCAAACACTTCAGATAAGTTTAATTTTATTTTTTTAATCTTATTTTCCAACAGAATTGGGATTTTGGGCACTTTTAATAGCTGATGGCCTCCTTCTACCAGTCGACCATCGAAAACGTCCTCACATATTGCATTATGGTGTGGTATGCTGGTTTGACAGCCGCGGATAGAATGACCTTACAGAGGGTGGTGAGGACAGCACAAAACATCGTGGGCTGTCCCCTGAGACCACTGGATGACATCTCTAGGGCCCGTTGCCTTAGAAAAGTGGGGGAAATCCCCAGGGACTCACACCCTAGTCAGTCCTTCTTCACTCCCCTACCATTGGGGAGGAGATACAGAACATAGGCGGCCACACAAGCAGGCTGAGGAACAGTTTTTATCCGTGGGCTGTCAGACTCCTGAATAAAAAGCAATAATGTAAAAATGTGGCGTCTGCATGTGTTGGAGGGATGGGGAGTGCATGAAGGGAGACTCAAGACAATATCATTGTACATATGTTGTACCATGACAATAAAAATTTCATTTCATTTCATTTTAGACCTCAGATGAACTAATACGATTGAAGAAAATGGGAGTAGGATACAGACTTTTTCAGTTTCCTCTTAAAAACTTCTAAAACTTTGTGTCTTCAAAGAAGATGATAGAGTACCTGGAGCAGCAGGTGAAGGCAATGCATAGTTCTTCTCTTCTTCCATAAACTGTAAGGCAACTGTACAGAAATTGGTTTCATACTGAACCACATGGTGACTCAGGGCCACAACTAACTCCTGTTAAGAAACAAAGATGAAACAAAGATAAAAAATGGATCTTTGAACCCCGTGGATATCAAGAAATTAACCATAAAAAAGTTCCATCACTGGAGAACTGTTACCAAGTGCTTGCTAAACAGCTCGAAGAGCATAATACGGGCCATCTATCGATAACATTCAAGTTATAGGAATAGTTGCTGCAATACTTTCATTATCGTAGCTAGCTAAAGTAATAATCACCAAAAGCTTCAACTAAAACTAAATCTAATGTCAGAATCAAGAAATGACATCATTCTTTCACTCTTGTGCCTTGATTTAACTATGACTAGAACACTGTCTTCCATTTGACAGTGACAAACCAGACAGCATGTACAGGATAGTAATCAAGATGATGAAGGACCTGGAAGGAAAAAACAGAATTAGGAGGAACAGTTAAAGACATTGCGTATATGTATAGTTTGGAGAAGAGTGCAGGAAGACATGGTATATTGTTCAGAGTTATTTCAGAAGACAGTACCAGAAGCAATAGATTTAAACTACAAGGAAGTAAATTTTGGCAGGACATCAAGACAGTTCTAACTGCAAGAACCGCCCAAGAATGGAACTGCTTGGAAGGTGGTGGACTCTTCTTCCCTGGAGTTGTTTAAGCAAAACTGAACGGCCATCTGTTTGGGATGTTAACAGTAACGATTTCCAGCAATGGGCAGTGAATTAGTGTAAATGATTTTCAAAATCTCTTCCAGCCCTTTACTTTCTGGCCAAGACTTTAAATTTAGAAAATGAAAACTATATATCCCATCCAGCTAAACAGAGAAAATTTGTTCTAAGCTTGCTTAGAGTACAATGTCACAACCACACTGTCTCTCTATAAATATAACAGGAATGGAGGAAGAGCAGAAAGCATATTTTTCTACAAAAAATGGATTCTATTCAAGGTTGTGAACAATATATATTTTCTTTTGTTCAATTGTGTCCAAATCTTTGAGACTGTCTGGACTATCCCTGCAGTTTTCTTGTCAAGGTTTTTTAGAGGTGGTTTGCCTTTGCCTCCTTCCTAGAACTAAGAGAAAGTGAATGGCCCATGGTGACCTAACTGGATTTATGCCAAATGCAATTCATGCTCTCCTGGTTTCTAGCATGATGCCTTAACCACTACACCAAATTGCCTCTTAAAGTTATATAATCTTTTACAAATAAACTCCAAACTCCAGGCAGATTCCAGTATAAAAGCCCCAGGGGCCTCTTAGAAATTGCATCATTCCTTGGGAGATATCTATTATAGACTTTTAATTTGGAAAATAATATCCTCACATTGCTAAATAATATTTTGACTCTTTGAGATTGTTTTTAGAATGATCCCTACACACTTGGACTAGGCTTTCACAATGTATAAAGCCAAAGTTTATTTAAATAAGGTTTCAAGCAATAGACTAAGCCAATAAGTATTGTGTTCAACCACAATGGATGAATTCCCATAACATGCTAAACCCAAACCAAAACTTTACTTCATTATGGAATAAGTACAGTATATGAATTCATACGTGGAAAACATTACATGAAACTGGTCATTCATGTATCTGATTCCTCAGTCTTTGAATGATGCATAGATAAGCGCAAAAATTATTTAACAGTTTACTGAGGGATCTTGTTTGAGAAAATCTTTAGGAACATCAGTTTGGATACTATGTTATCCGCATATGAACATTTCATTTATTTATTTGTATCCTGCCCTTATTATTTTTACAAATAACTCAAAGCAGCAAACATAGCTAATACTCCTTTTTTCTCCTATTTTTCCTACAACAAAAACAACCTTGTGGAGGTGGGTTGGGCTGAGAGAGAATGACTGGACCAAGGTCATCTAGTTGGCTTTCATGGCGAAAGCGAGATTTGAACTTACGGTCTCCCACTTTCTGGCCCAGTTACCTTAGTAATTCCAAAATGGTATCATGGGGGTAAATATCATCAAGGAGAATCAGCTCCAGGTTCCAGCTATCACTAAAACTCCGATGGGACACTATTAGGTTGTTGATTTTATTTAAGCAGCCATGTTGAAGATTTTGAAGGAAAGCAAAGAGAGAATTTATGTAGCAGCCTGAATTTAATATTTTTATATCAGACTTAAATTTCTGGATTCAACAATATTTTTTAGCTCTTACAAAAATGCATTGGGCTGTTCCTGTTTACTTCTAAGATACAGAATGAAGAGCACATATATTTCCTTTATTCTTTCCCTTGAAAACAGCTGACAGCAATGCTTAGCTAATATATTCTCTTTTGCTTTAGTGTATCTGAAAGCTTTTGCGAGCATCCTCCCTCCAAAATGGCAAGAAAATCAAGTCCCTAGAAATCAGCATTCTGACAAAATTAATACCATCTGTCACCTCAAGTGAGAATGAAGGCACTTTTAAAAATGTGGCTTGGTGAAACATTGATTTTCCCTTCACTTTGGCATAAGGATCTGAGGAAAGCAGGAACATTTGACTCCAAAATGTATTATTTGCAACAAAGGGCTTTTTATTCTTGGCCAGGCTACTGTTCTTATTATTTGATTCAAACCATTATTGTCAAACTGATGTACTGTCCTGGAAATAGTGAATGGGAAGAGACAAAATTCCAGCATTCTTTTCCTATCTATAGATAATTTTATCCATTAAAATATAATTTACCACATTGCCATTTTAGTTTAGGTTGAAGATAACCTGCCTTATTAAAAAAGGCAATTATTTTCTGGAACTATCAGACAATGAAACTAGGAAAGTCGCATTTGGAAATCTTAAAAATCTCAGATTTATTTTCTTGAAATGTCTATGTACAATGAATTAAGAAAAAATGGCAGCTATAAAGGAGGATCACAAACCTATCCCTGCATTTTATATATAGACGTACTACTAAGACATCAGGCTAGCAACTGGGAGACCGTGGGTTCTAGTCCTGTCATAGGAATAAAACCAGCTGGATGACCATTGGTCATCACTTACTGTCAGCTCCAGGAAGGAGGCAATGGCAAACTACCTCTGGCAAACCTTGCCAAGAAAATAGTAGGGACTTGTCCAGGCAGTCTATGAAAATTGGGCACGATTAAATGAAAGGAAAAAAAACATAGAAAAGTCAGCTAGAATAGATCAAAAACAAATTGCTTACAATATATTGATACCAAGCATTGAATTCTGGGCTCTTTATATACCTCAGTACTATCAAGCGATTAATATCC
>JANHFO010003432.1:34003-45570 GCA_032468095.1 Pareas carinatus | reverse complement strand
CACCTTTGCCACAGGCTCCATATTGCATGTGAGCCACCTGCCTTACCCCAGACAGGGGAGGGAGGAAGCGGTCCCATTGGGCTGCTGGGCAGAGGGGTGGGTGATGTGGAGAGGGGGAGAGGAGTCCTGTGTCCTTCTGGCTTTCATGTCCAAACCGCTGGCACGTGTGCCATAGGTTTGCCACCATTGTCCTAGGACATTTGTCAGCAATCCTCATTCTCTGACATAAGTGTTAAAAAACAACTAGCTCTGGAACCCTATGACCACATCACAAATGCCTTCATCAGGACCTGAACCTTATAAGAGCATTGTTTACTATTTTATTCTTGTTAATTTATTTGTATGCCGCCCATCCTGCTACCAAGCGATTCTGGGCGGCTTATGAGTGATGGTGGTCAGGCACTGGGCAATTCCCTTTTCTCACATCATTACTCCTTTCTCTTCAAACATCATTGCATTTCATGCTTTTAAAAAAATCCTCAGATAAATTGTCAGTAAAATTAACATTATATTGCAATCTTATAAACGCATTGATCATTTAAGTTTCCTTGTATTGGGCAGCAAAGCATGGCTTGAATAAATAAGACTATACTCTTCTTGGTCCCATTTTCAAAGAAGAGATTATGTCCTCTACACCCATAGAAAAAAATGTTAATGTTGTTATAGATCTGCACAATGTTGTATGCCTTATTCAGTGAATATATTTCTATTCTGAATTATACATGGAGGTTTGATTGCCCAGCTAAACAAAAGCACTCATCAAATATAAGCTCCTTTCCCCCAAAAAACAGGTTGAGGATTATTTTTCATTTTCATGGCTGTCTAAAATCCTTTTAAAACATTATTCAAAATATATTTAATAACACTAAATATAACTCTAGATTAGCGGGAAAAGATGTCAGTACTTGATCATGGCTCTTGCTTGTGTTTAAGAGCATTAATCACCCAAGGCAATACAAAGAATCAGTCATCAACAACATGGAGAATTTTAGGCTTTAAAAAAGCTTTTGTAATTTTTACAGTAGCTAATAATTTTCATTTGCAATTTAATATGCGATGTATGCTAAACACTTGTAAACACAGGCAGGCAGATTGACAACTATATGAAGAGCAAATGAATATTTGTCCACATATAAAAAACTCTCGTATCGAATAGATAAAACCAGTATTAGATTCCAAAAGCATTAGGCAGTCAGAGAAAAATGAAGAGTCTGCACTTCACTATTGTCCATGATGATCATATTTCCAGCATGGTCTATTTTCATACCTATATGTTACTTGAAGGAACTCATTCCAAAATAGACAAAGCTATTTAGATACTGTCTTTATCTGTTAGATTAATTAACAAGCAAAAATGTTTTGGACTTTGAGAATTTTATTTATTTAAACTTCAGCATATGTTAAAGAAGAGAAGTCATGTCCAGGCTTGAAAATTTCTTGAATTTTCTACTCTTATGTATTTTCTACTCCTTGGCCCCAAAAGCCTAATAATGGGTATTTTACAGTTTTCAATAAAGGTGTAATTTCCCAGCTGAATAAGTCACTGCTTAAAAATGTTTTATATTTCATTACAAAAAATGCAATTTAATTTTCCCATTTGTGTATCTTGTAGAAATCAGTTTAAATCTATTGTCAGGTTATGACAGTCAATTTCCAATGAAAGAGAAAAAGATGTAAACAAAGCTGTTTTTTTTAAAAACAGCCACCCCAAAAGTTAAAGTCTAACCAAGAGACAAAGTTAATCTTCTTGCTCTTGCTTCATTTGAAATGAATCTTCTCACTTTTTAGTAAAGCAATCATTGGAAGGAGAACTTTTCGATTTTTGGAATGTCTGGAAGCTTGAATACAGCATCCGTCCGCAACACCTTAAAGAAACACTTTCCTTCATAAGCTTTAAAGAAATGCAAGGAGGTGCAATGTCCATGTCCCCATGTACTGTGAAGCACCTTTTGTAGGTGAAACCAAAAGCCCTAAACAACTACAGGTAGTCTTCCACTTACAACCACAATTGAACCCAAAATTTCCACTGCTAAGCAAGGCAGTTGTTAAGTCAATTCTGTCCCATTTTACGACTTTTTAACATAGTGCTTAGTAGTGAATCACTACTATTGTTAGTGAATCATGTGGTCATTAAGCGAATCTGACTTCCCCCCCCAATGACTTTGCTTATCGAAAGCTGGCTGGGAAGATTACAAATGTTGATCACCTGACCCCGGGACAGTGCAACTGTTATAAACTGTTGGGTGCCTAGCGCCCAAATTTTCATCACATGACCACAGGGATACTGCAACCATTTCTAAGTGTGGAAATCAGTCACCAGCTACTTTTTTCAGTTACAGTACCACTGTAACTTTGAATGATCAGTAAATGAAAGGTTGTAAGTCGAGGACCACCTGTATAGTATGCTTGCCTTTTTGACAATTAACACTTAAGGGTTACTCACACTGTCCACTGCAAGGATTTTGGCCCAGATGAAAACCAGAAGAGGTCTTAGTTCTCGAGCAGAACTCTGAAGGAGTTTTAATACATACGGGAAAATGCCAACAGATAAAGCCTAGCAGAAAAGACAATTAAGGAAGAATATAAATATAAGACTGGCATTGAAACTCTCCTCTCCCCCCCCCGGCAGTTATGACGTTAAAGAGCTAATATATCGGCATATTTGCTTCCAGTCAATGTTATTCTTAGATGTTACGAAATATTTTTAATTATCTGGTTTTACCAAAAGTTGACGGATACATTTTTGCTGAACATTTAATATGCTATGGTAGTTTTCCATATGGCAATTTGGAACTCATCCAGGTTTGTTATTGCTAAACAATGAAAAACTACAGCAAATCTTTCATTTAATCATGATGTTTAGAGACATGGAAAATTGTCCTGTCTGGAAAATCACCACCACAAAAGCTCTGAAATATAGGGTAAGTTTTTTCAAATCTAGTCACAATCTGTTAGATAAATTAACAATGTATTTCCTAATATGGAAAGTGACATTTTGATATAAATACTGAATGTGAATCTTTAAATTGCAGCACTCCTTAAGATTTTAAATATATTCAGATATACACAAAACCCAAACATAATTATTCGTTCATAACCTCCCACGTCCTTTTCCTTTCTTCCTGATTTATTTTTCTTTTTAACACTGCAGTTTTCAAGGTTTTTGTCTTGCTTTCTCAATTAAAAAGCAAAGCTGGAATAGCTCCGATTTTTGCATGGTGCTAAGCAGCCTCCTTTTAAGGTCTAGACAGTCCTTGTGTGAATAAAAATTATAATAGCTGGAAGCTCTTCTAATTTTTAGTTCTAATCCTCATTTTATTCTAGGAAATTGTTCATTATCAGCATGCCCACAAGAAAATGCCTGGGCTGTCAAATTACATCTTTTTAATATTGTTAGGCCCAGCTTCAGATGATATGGAATAGGCTGAATAAAGATGGGAATTGCAGCAGATAATAAGATTTCCAATCATTTGCAGAGTTGGTCAAATTCTGAGAGTTTGATTTAGAGTGACCTGAGGACATCCAACTGGTGACATATACGCAGCCGTCTCTCATCGGACATTATTTTCCATGTTCAGGAAGAATAAGTTCATACATGTTGATGATATAAAAAATGTCTTTTCTTTTTCAGCAAAAAGGCTGTAATATGGACTCACCAAGCTAACAGCCCAGGGGCCCAGATCCAAAAAGCGGCCAAGTAAATCAAGAGCTCGCAGACGATGTACTTGACTCAGCAATACCTGTAAAAATCATAGAGAACAAGAATTACCATATAAAGAAACCCTCCACAAAATCATACAAGGCCAATTATTTTGGATTTCAGAGCTTTGTGATCACCATGCTGGCTTTCTTGGGTCTGAGACTTACATTCTGTCATTGCTTCCTACCTGTAGACTGCAAAGGACAAGACTTAAAGAAATCATGAGATTATTGAACCGAATAGGGCCAAAATGTTTTGGCTGTTGTTTGCTGTCTCTCTCTTTTTTATTGGAGAAGTTAAAAACAACACCGTGTTGCCCCTGAGCTACCCCAAATGAGAAATACGTGGCTTAAATGTGTGGGTAGGGAGTTTGGGAGATTTTAATGTGTAAAATAAGTGACTCTGCAAGGCTTAACAGCTCCCTTTATGGCCATCTCACACTTTCTAAACAACACAAAAAAGTGACAATTTCACTTTCTGGCACAATGGCATCAAGGTACTGCAAATGTGTTTGGGGAGCATGGAGCCAGCAAGTAACAATCTGCCCATCCATGCCACTCAAACCAGTTTTTCCCAAAATACCAGAAAATCTATATGCAATGAATATGCAATGAATACATTTCAAGAAATGGAACCACTAATCATATAGACTTTGGCATAAGGCATTTTGAGTTTAGATTTTTAAAATTTAAATTTTCTTAAATTTGTATTGGCCTTATTTAATATTTCATTTTATTCTGATTTTTAATTTTTGTATATGCATATTTTAATGGCTGTTCACCGCCCCGAGTCCTTCAGGAGGAGGGTGGTATATAAATTCAATTCAATTCAATCCAATTAAAATTACATTTATCCACTGTCGGAAATGAGACATGGTAACCCCCCCTCTACCTTTGTTTATTGTTTTAAATATACAGCAAACTCCATTCCTCTTCGCCCCGCTGCAAAAAAAGATCAGAGAGTGTTCTGTTCAAAGTCAGAAATTGTACACAAGCCAGAAGGTGAATTCCTTAGTTTCCAAATAAGATGATTCTTTAGCTTTCAATTTGCTGTCACGGAAAAAGCGAGCAATCTGTTAATGTCAAAACAGGCAGCCAGGCCACACTCTCTTTAGTACCACAACCAATTAACCTTGCTTCTGACGGAAAGCAGTCTCCCTAATGTGGGAGAATGACATTGTACCTTTCAAATTAGGAGGCTAAAACCTAACTCTGCTTGAAGTTGGGGATATACAATCTTTCCTGATCTAAGTTCCACACTTAACATTGAGTGGTGAGCTGTGGATTGCACTCGAAAAAGAGGGTAGTGCAAGGGTAACATGATGTTTGATTAAATTTAAATTAAATTAAATACAGTTAATAAGATTATTCCCTACATATGCAATAATTTCCCCTTTCTGTCAAAATAAAGTTATAATTCAGAAACAACTTTGGGAAGAATAAACTGCATTTATAGCTTTGGGATTCACATGTGCTCTGTGCATCTCTATTTTAATTTAGCAAGATTCTCAATCTGGATCATAAATTTGAGGTCGTCTCAACACTTTTATGCATTATACAATGTTCTTTCTTCTTATTTAATAGTGGCACTTTTTCTGACTTTCATTCTTGTCTCCTGAAATCTGATGTCTATCTCATTTTATATTAATGACTGCACTCTAACAAATATAAAATTAATGTAATATTAAAGAGGAAGCTGCTTTTTTTCTTTTTTACTAGCTAAAAAGAAAAAAGTCAAAAGAGAGTGGACTGATAAAATAAATAGTCCCTCATGAACCTCTGGAAACTTTTAGAAAATTGGTTATGCCAAAGACCTTAATGGGAAAGAATAATAGTACCATCTAGATGAGGTGTGGCATCTTCTACTGTATTTGATTGATCATTTATTGATAATATTGTATAATGTTACATATTATGTATATTATTATGACTGATGAAAACCGTGTACTGAATCATTGGCATAATAATACCATGACACAGATCTTGCCATTTTGATGTCATGGCTTTTAATAAGCGCCAATGTTTTCGATCCTATCCTTTCACAGGACTTTCTATTCAACAGCTGAAATGAGAGATTCTATTCTGTGGAAGATATACTTCCATGTATATATCCAGACCAACACAGAATAGATTTCAGTTCAGAGCTTGTCATGGCTGCCTATCATACAGTAGGCAACACTGGCAAACAATTTAAAAAGCACCTACATTTTAGACTAGGGGCGCCCAACCTATGGGTCGCAGCCCACTATCGAGCTATGGCCTATTCCCAAGTGGGCCATGTGAGTGACAGGCTGATGGGCACATGTGTGCACATAGTCCCATTCACACTTGTGTCAGGTGCTCATGGCCCCACTTGTGTGAGCTCCAGGGTCATGTGCATATGTACATCCACACAAAGCCATCCCCTCTTCTCCCCCCTCGGCTACACGTTGGGCCGCCAACCCAGAAAGATTGGGGAACGCTGCTCTAGACCAGGTGCCGTCGACCTGAGTCTATGGAGAGGGACGGCATATAAATACGAATGAATGAATGAATGAATAAATGAATGGATGAATGAATGAACCTGTGGCTCATGGGCCATATGCAGCCCTGGACAGCTAATAATGCAATCCTATAAGATCATAAACTTTTAACATGATTATATAATTTTTGTGTTATTTTCATACATTAACATATTATATATTTTATATGCAGTCCAAGACAATTCCTTTTCATTTAATGCAGTCCAGGCAAGCCAAAAGCCCATGCTCTAGACCAGAGATGGGGAACTATAGCCCCTCTATGAGTTGTGGACTTCAATTTCACAATAGTTCCACAATTCCTCACCCATGCTCTAGACAGTCAGTAAATCTAAGGCAAAATTTAAGGGAAAGCTTCAGTATTTCACATACAGTATTTTCACAAGCCGCGTAAGAAAAGTTATATTCATTGTTAGAAGCAGATACAAAACTGTTTTCAGGATGAATATTTGTTTGGTGAAATAGGATGTGGTAAAAGCTACTTATGTTTTATTTGATGCACAATTAAAATGAACATTTTAATTCTGTTTTAGTTCTTATGTCTCAACCTCTTGAGTCCTGTACAATAATAAGAAAAATTGTTTTGGGAACAAGAGAGGGAAATATACAGGAGAGGCAAGGGATATGAGATTTTTATTCAAACACATATACACAAACTCACATTCAGTAGATTTGCAAATATCAATCTATCAACTGAAAGCATTGGATCTATACATGGAGATGTTCTATTAAAATTACAAGCTAGCACAGGTCAAACAGCCAGTACCAGTGACTAAAACAAAACCATCCTTTGCATCTATAATTAGGCTTTGTCTCCACAGGGCAACTACTAATCCTATGGAGCTGTGTGAGATACAGTCTGGAAGGCAAATCCTTCCTTGAGGATTAATGTGCTCCAAACCACTTCTTCCTCTCTGTCTTAATAATCTGTTTCTGACATGCTTCTCTAAAAGGACAGAGATTCTAAAGGGATTCTTTTTAAAAAGTCAAAGAAAGCTATTTATAAAAGCTGCTTTCTGTGGCTGGAAAAACCTTTGGCATAGGTACTTGGTATTGTGCCCAAAGCATAAAAATGCCCTTTGGGGGCCTTTTTGACCAAATTAATTAATTGCATTGTAATTTAAATTTGATGAAACAATGTGATCGTATTTGCTTTAATGAATCCCTACCTTTCTGCTTGCTTTTGCACTGATCAACCATGCTGATGAAGAAGCAGGTGGGCATTTCAGTACTGCTACAAAATTAATTATCTGCACAGCTCTCTGCTGTCAAGTCATTCAGCATATCTGTTGCTGGACAAGAAATCTGTCTGTCTCCCTGTTTTGTCAGAGATGGGTTTCTCAATCTATCATCACAACAAACTCCCCTGCTTCAGAGATTCTACAAAATGAAGAGTCTGACTCAAAGTGATTGATGACGCTGTCAACCATATTACAAGACAGCGCTGCTAAGTGGGACTGAGAGCCTTTCCCCATTACCCAAGATGAAAATGGATGTCCTTGAATTGGTAGAATAATGTAGCCCTATTCTTCTTGGCAGAAGGGAAGGGAAGGGTAAGGGAAACTATTATTACCCAAAGAACTTTGGCCATAGTTACTTATTTAATATCTGTCAGAATTAGAACTGCTTTGTATTATAATCAGATAAGATTTCAAGCATAAATATATAATTCTAAGAAAAACAATTGAATAATACAATAGCTGTTTATTTTTAAATGAATATTTGATAAACTGAATACCCTTAAAAAATTAGAGAACAGACTTCCTTGTACCTCAGTAATCCTGAATCGTTATTCTAATGATTTGCATTCTGAAAACTTTATCAGAGGAACTATTGACTTGGGAGACCTAGACTGCACCCAGATTTTTGCTTCTCCTCTCACTTTGTATTCTGCCAGATGAAACAGTGAAAGGTTGGATACTAAGCTGTAACATTTTAGTAAACCCTAGTAAAGTTCTACAATGATGATGGTGCTTTTTGAGCAAATGGACAAGAGCAAACATGAATGTGTTTCAAAATAAATTATGGTCATATACTAGATGTTAAATGTACTGGATAACATATGTAGTAAGTGAACGCATTGGTTATGAAATCATTTATTTGCATATACATTTTCTATTTTAAGGTTTATTAAATGTGTATAACATTATTCCTCAACTTTAGGAACAATGATGAAGTATACAGGAATTAGGCAGAGTTGAACAGAATGTTAATAGTATTTTATACTCTTTCCAAAAACATTTCTCCACAGATTCTAGGCTGGAGTGTAAACATGGCATTTGGAATATTTTCTTCTTTCTCTTTTTTGCAGAGCAAAAAAAAGAAATTCACTTAATACTGACAAGGGGATATTTATTCTTACCCGGCCCTCTTGTCACCAGTAGTCGCTGCATTATGCATGATAAGAGGCCAGGTATGGATCAAGCCTTGGCTGCTTGGAACAACAGCTTTGTGACTATACAACTGAGTGAAATCCTGTAGCAAAAAAGGCTAATAGCCTACAGTGTCAATTTATGTTTAACTGAGAGCATGAGGCTAAGTGGGGGAATGGGATTTTGTTTGTGTGTAGTGTGCCTGTATCAGCAAAAGACCAGCAAACAAGGAGCTCCAATTAGTCTCCGGTGCCATCCACATCATGTATTTACCCAAACACCATCTGGCAAAGAGCAAAGAAGTCACAGAAAGGCATGTCCGTAAATACACAGACAAATTTGCAGCTGGCTGGCTGCCCACATTTCAGTAGTCCAGCTGGCTGTCAAGGCAACTCAACTCACCTGCAATACGATAGGAAGCTGTTCAGGAGGATTGCGGTTTTCCACTCCCATTGTTAGCCAGACCTGAAAGGCTGTAAGCTGTTCAGCGAAGAATGGGCTGTGCTGTAAAGAAAATAATGGGCAGGGATCAAGCTAAACTTCTTGTCAACAAATGTATTCCAAAATCCACACTTTGTTTATTTACTAACTATAACACATTCGCAATAATCTCTTAAAAAGATACCTCAATATAGCACCACCCAAAATTTGTTCAATGTAAAAAAAATTAAGAATTGCTGGAACTAATAGCTCAGACGTAAAAGGATTTAAGTTGCAAGGAATGTAGAGGCAATTGGAAAACACTGGTGAACCTGAGCAAAATTTATGCAAAGACAAGCAGTTAAATTTGCAGCTAGAAATGTATTTGTTTTTTTAACGCATTTTTCATGCACAGAATAGTTTTTGTGGAATTGAAAGTAAAAATGATTCAGCAATAATGTAACCATCCAGTTTTAGATGCCTGATTTAAGTATGGGCGTGCATTCATCTGCAAAATGTATGCCTTCAAGATTTTATTTTATTTTTAAAGTCATTTTTAATTATAGTGAGACATAAATTATATCTCCCAAAAGGTAAGGAAGCTTCTGATTATTTTCTTACTAATGAAAAGCTTTCTCATTTTTCCTAATCTGATTTGATTGCCCTTTAATATAGAGCAATATGTACCATTAATTTGCAACAACCTGTGAAATGTGCTTTCCTAAAATTATATCATCTTAAGGAGATCTGAAGTCCCTTCTTGGGAAACATTAGACACATATAGTACTTGCTGCAGCCTATCAATGGATGGAAATAAAACCGTACAGGAACTGTGATTTTATTAATCTATTTATGTGCATTTATATTGGCATTATTTGTTTAAAATGTTTTCAAGTTGTTTATCAGGCCATGCATCTCCAAGCAGTATAAAATACTGATTTTTTTATAATTTAAATACAACAAAACATCTACAACAATATGTTTATAAATCATTAAATGAAAATGCACTAAATCTTATAAATCAGTTGTCACGAATAGTAGAGTAGTACTTTCATGAGATATCAGTGTCAACAGTATCAAAAACCATAGTAAACTGACCAAAAATCTTTTCACTGTGCATTTAAAGGGGTGCAGTAATGTTAATCTGCAATGTCCAGGAAGAAGGGCCAAGTCCATCACTGCATTCTCAAAATAACCCCCCACCCTAACCTGTCTGTTGGAAATCCTTACCAGTGAAAAGAATGCTGTGTTACAATTATTTATACAGTCAAAGAGAGCACTACTCATCCAAAACAATAGATCCTTTAACATGTCTGAAACATCATTTGAAATCTAAGATACATCACAAAGGCAAATACCTCAGAATATAACATAATGTTATATAAGATGTAAAGGTAAAGGTTCCCCCCTGGACATGCCTGCTAGTTGGTCTGACTCTAGGGGCGGTGCTCATGTCCGTTTCTAAGCTGAAGAGTCAGCGCTGTCCGAAGATGTCTCCGTAGTCATGTGACCAGCATGACTGAACGTCTAAGGTGCACGGAGCGCTGTTACCTTCCCACTGAAGTGGTCCCTGTTTTTCTACTGTTTTTTCTACATTTTTACATGCTTTCGAACTGCTAGGTTGGCAGACGCTGGGGCAAGTAATGAGAGCTCACTCCATTACGTGGCGCTAGGAATTCAAACTGCTGAACTGCCGACCTTCTGATTGACAAGCTCAGCGTCTTAGTCGCTGAACCAATGTGACCCCTATTACGTTATATATGTTATATAACCAAAGCTAATTGTTTTTTCATATGATAGGCTTTCACAGTCGTACAAAAAAATGATGCATGTATTTTACATTGGCAGTGTTGTGCTCTGACTTTCTGATATATTGTAATAGTCAGATGGGAAAGACCTTGGGAGATGGGGTGAAGAGATGTTGCCTAGGGAATGGTCAGATAAGAGAGAGTACAGCCTGCAGCTAGATAATAGGTAGGGCAAGAGGCTCAGAAGGAAGGGGTCAATGGGAGAATTGTACTTTCAGATTTGTAAGATTCTATTAATATAGCTTTCCACTAAAGCAGAATTAGCTTATCTGGTCACAGTTCCTGTTAGGTCTACCTGGTAAGGCTGACAAATATTAAAGTTCATTAAGTTCTGACATCATGATGCACCATCTAACATACCGCCATGGCTGCATACAGTAATTTAACCTGCCTACCTTCCTGCCACTTGTTGCAGCATTTACTGATAATGCTTATTTGGATTTAGCAGATTTAGTATGTGTGTGTGTGTGTGTGTGCGTGTGTGTGTGTGTGTACACACGTATATGTATGTGTGTATATATGTATGTGTGTGTATATATACCATATTTCCCTGAAAATAAGACACTGTCTTCTATTAATTTTTGCACCCAAAGATGCGCTATGTCTTATTTTCAGGAGATATCTTATTTTTTAACCGAGGCCGCCCAGAACCGGATGTCCGAGGCCTTATTATTGGGGAGGCCTTATTTTCGGGGGATACCTTATATTTCAGTGAGAGGCAAAACTGTAAGTAGGTCTTATTTTCGGAG